>JAADXN010000338.1:0-27293 GCA_023337875.1 Pythium apleroticum | reverse complement strand
CCCCCCATCTCAGCTTCGAGCCTACGGAACGCGAAGGAGGAAATCGTGGGAGATTACGCTCATCCGCATGCAACAAACGTCCACATCCTGGTCGTATACCCACTTCACTATACACGTATATCCGGATAGCTACACGTGCGGTGGTCGGCAAGCTTGACCATCGGAATCCGAAAGGCATCAAACGACACCATCCGAAGAATGCAGATGAAGCGACTGCTCCCGCTGGCGCGCGCCGTCTCTCTCCAGTGCGCGGCTCGCCCAACCGCATTATCTACATGCTGCTCTGCTGTGCACGCGCTGTCTGCGCGCGGCTTTGCCAGCTCCAGCAGTGGCGAGCAGGCGCCGCCATCGCCTCCGAAAGTCCAGGTGCTGCGCCACGACCACAAGCCACAGACGAGCTACGTCAAGGTGGAAGAGGATATCGCGGCCATGCAGCGCGAAATCCGTGACGCCTACAGGTAATGTAGCTCTCTGCGTCTCCAGCCCAGCAACTCGCAGTTTCTAACTCGTATTGCATGGCTCAGCGCGGGCAATTTCCAGACGGCGCTGGAGATCGGATTGGAGTGCCGAGACCTGGTCAAGGGCCATTTCGGCGAGTCGCACCCAGTGTTCGCAAGCACGATCACCAACATCGCGCTCATGTACAAGAACACGGGCCAGATGGAGGAGGCCATCGAGTCGTACGAGTTCGCGCTGCGCGTGTACAAGGAGAGCGTGGGCGAGCAGCACGCGTCGTTTGCCACGACGCTGCACAACTTGGGCTCAGTGTACCAGACGATGTCCCACACAGTCAAGGGGATGGAGCGTGTGAGCGCGCTGCACCGCGCGCAGGACTGCTTCGAAGAGAGCCTCAAGATCCGCAAGCTGCTGCTCGAGCCGGGCCACCCTGACATCGCGTTGAGTATGTGTAACCTGGGCATTATCCACTGGCACAACAAGCAGGCCGACAAGGCGGTGGACATGCTGAAAGAGGCGGTGACGATGCTGGAGACGCGAGTGGGTAAGCAGAGCACGCTCACGGCGCTCGCGATGAACAACTTGGCGTACGTGCACAAGGAGGCGCGCCATTACGATCAGGCCATTGAGCTGTACGAGCAGGTCGTCGCAGTGCGCGAAAGCAAGTGGGGACCAGAACACAACGAGACCATCATGGCCAAGCACAACCTCTCAGAGGCCTACCGAGCTAGTGGCAACGAAGACAAGGCCATCCAGATCCAGAACGAGATCCTGGAGCTGTTTGACGTGGTTGAGGACGGCGACGACGCAGGGAGCGCTGACCGTAGATAGAAAATTTGGAGACTTGCCTTTCTCATCTAAATGAAGTGGCAGCCGTGGAATGGGAGCCAGTTGTTGGCGTTGTCATTACAGCTATTACTCGCCAACTCATTTCTTGACACCAGGCTCAGCAGTCAGACGATCGATCGTCCACTCGAGGGCGAGGACGGCAATTGTGTCGCCTGCCATCAGTCCAAACACGACACTTTGCACCTGGGAGCATGGAAGAAGCCTAGTCAAACCTCACGAATCACGCGCCTGCAAGGGATAGAGTACCGTACCTCGTCGTTAGGGAAAGGGACGAGTTCCAGCGCTGCATTGAGTGGAGGAAGAGCCTCCAAGACTGCCAGCACCAGCACGGCGTACGACACCAGCGCGCTTCGACTGAGCAGCGCGTTCGCCCAGAAGCCCTCCATGAACGGCTTGCCCTTGTAGTTGACAACGAACGTGTTGAGCTGCATGACCGCCGACATGAGGAACATGATCGAGTTGACGACGTTCGGAGTGAATTTGCCGTCGGGATGCATAGCTGGATCGGCACGGTCGATGAATGGCTGCGCGACGTGGAGCGCGTAGACAAGAAACCCCAAGTGGACGAACGACTGGCCGATGATGGACACGAGCACGGGCGTGCTGAACACACTGGACGGCGGACGCTGGTGGGAGAGTCGCTTGGCTGGTTTGGCTCGAGACAGGAAGAGAAAGAACATGGCGATGCTTAGCTGTACGGATACGAGGCAACAGATCAGTCAACAGGATGCATTAGCATCGCAAACAGAAGAGACGACTCACCCCGACGATCGTGAGCTGTTGGTCACCGTTCTTGACGCCGTGGATGTACAGCGAGCTGAGATAGTAGGCCGTGATGAGGCAGTTGATGCCGAGGATCTTGTACATTTGGATCGTCGTCACGAGCGTACAGCGGCCCTGACGGATAAGTTGCTTGACCACACGGATGCTGGAGCTCTTGGACGTGAAGGGTGACGCGATAGAGGCATCGCCAAGCCGCACGGAGCCGCTCATTTCCTCTTCTTCCTGGATGGCTCGTAGCCGATCCTGCAGTGAGCTGTTCTTGCTAGTCGCAAAATTCGCTGCCAGCGATCGCTGGGAGTTTTCCGCATCCGGGTTGTTCACGATTGACACGCCAACGTGGGCACGCTTGAGCGCGCCGACGTCGTTCGTGCCATCGCCACACATCACCGTGATCTTGCCTGCACGATTCAGAGCCATGATGACATGCTCTTTTTGCTGAGGTGACGAGCGCGCAAACACATTCACGAACGGACACAGTGTGGTGAGGATCTCCTGGTACGACTCGAATGCACTGCTCTGGTCGCTGCCACGTTGTTGTTCTTCCCACGTCAACAAAGCAGCCAAGGCCTCTCCCGTGACGCACAGATCGTGCTGTAAGCTGAGCACCTGCGCTGCTGCTGGACTGAACGGTAACTTGAGGATGTCTGCTTCTTTCTTGGATCCGTCGTCCACGCCTCGCCACTCCAACAGACCAGCAGCTGCCTCCTTGACCTGGAGAATCAACGGCTCTTTCGACTTCTTGTCGTTCACACCGATTTGCTGAGCAGCATCACACGCAGTCAACGCGTTGTCGCCCGTGATCACAATCACCTTGTGCTTGGATGCGACGAGATCCCGGATCGTGCGCTTGGTGTCCTCCTTCAACGGACAGTCGAGTACCAGGAAGCCCGCAAAGACGAGATCACGCTCAACCTCACTGCGACTCTGGCGCGTGAGCTCGTCCATTGACGTCGTCGTCGCAGGACCCATGCGACGGTATCCCAGTGCAAGCACGCGAGAGCCCTTGGCCGCGAAGTGGCGGTAGATTTGGCGGTAGTGAGCGGGCTTGGAGCCAAATAACGGCTCCAACACTTCAGGAGCTCCTTTCGTGAGTACACGTAGCTCATCGTCTTCATCGTTGTCGCTCTTAACGACTGATACGATCGTCGTCATGCGCTTCAAATCGGACGAGAACGAAAATCGGTGAAGAATGTTGACCGAGTCGACCACACCACGAGTGTTCGAGAACACTGACGGCTCGACTGACGAAGAGCTGCGGTGGTAGCCGAAAGACAGCGTCCACTTGATCTTCTGCAGGGCTGTCATCTCCAGCGGATCGCCCATCACTTGGCCGTTGAGGAACACAAGCGACTGGCAGCCAGCGAGCACGAGCTCAGTGTCTAGCGGCAAATGCTCAGGCGCAATCAGGTCCAGCTCGCTGGGGTGGTCTGTGGCCCTCGTACTGCCGAGGCCGGTGACGCCACGCATCTTGAGCTCGTCGCTGGTCAGCGTTCCGGTCTTGTCGAAGCAGCAGACGTCTACACGGCCAGCAAAAGGAATCCGGAACGGCTCCGTGCAGAAAATGTTGAGCTTGGTGAGCGCAAGCAGCGAGTTGGTCACCGCTAGCGACAGCTCCATTGGAAGCTCTGGTGGAACGACGGACGTGACGATCATGACAGTGTGGAGAAACAACTTGGAGCGGTTGCGAGTCGGATCGTTGAGTCCTTCGTGGAGCACGAACCCAGCGGAGACGATGGCGAAGCCAAGCAAGAGCAGAATGAACCAGAACGCCTCTGCGGTGTTGGACGTCACGCGTTGCGACGAGTGGAGAATCGTACGCATGAGGGTGCCCTGCGTGGTGCCGAAGCCAGTACGCAGCACGAACACGAGGCATCCTCGGTCGGGGGCGTTGGGGATCTTGATGGATGGGTCATTTTCTGGCAAAGAGTGTTGCAGGAGCTTGGTTCCGCCGTGCAAAACGTGCTTCTTGTGGAGCTGACTGGAGCCGTCGTCGATGGACAGAATGACGTTGCTGATATCTTTGTCACTGGAAAGTGCCTCTTTCCGCAACGGCACGGACTCACCGGTCAGCATCGACTCGTTCACGACGCAGTCGCCCCGCAGCAGCAGCGTGTCACACGGCACAGCAGTCACCTTGTCTTCGTCACGGCGGGTGACCACACCAGGCAGCTTCTGCCCAATGGAGCAGATATCTCCAGGGACGAGCTGGTCACTCCACAGCTCCGTCCACTTCTTGGCTCGGTACACAAACAGCGGTTGCGGCGCGCGTCGCATGCCGTTCAGCATCTGCATGTTGCGCTGGCGTTGAAGCACCACCGTGCATTCAAACACCACGAGCATCGCCAGCGTCATCAGTGAGTAGTAAACGTACTCGTCGAGGCACCACAGCAGCATACAGAAGAACTGGAACACGAAAAACGGTGCCACGAGCTGCTCTTTCAGCAGCGCTGCGAACTGCGGGACGGGGATATCGAAGTCGTTCTTGCCCCACTTGAGCTGCGCGCGCTCCACGTCCAGGGGCTTCGCGTAGCCTCGGGAGCTGGTGTAGAATGACAGCGGATGCTGCGTGGGGAAATCGAGGCGGCGGAAGCGTGCGAGGCCGGCGTGGACGGCCTTGAGGTCGTCGTAGAGACAGAACGTGAGGTTCTGGTAGGAGAACCACAGCAGTGGCACGTCGTTGTTCTTCTCCTGTGCAAAGCAGCACTCATCTGGTGAGTGCGAGAGCTGGTGAGTGAGTGGACTAGTGGCGCATACCTCTGCTTCGGCGGGGCATGCGCCGACGGCAACACAACGACAGAGCTGCTTGGGCAGCATGCTGTGTGCTGGAGTCACCTTGACGAACACTGGCGAGGCCAATGCAGAGGTCGAGTTAACTCGTAGTTGGCGCAGTGGCGTGTAGCCGAGCCACGCGCTCATGTCGACGCTCCACTCGCCCAGGAGGAACGTGAGCGCATTGGCAAACGCAGTGACTGCGGTCAACAGCGCGGCGACGACGTCGTCTCCAGGCCGAGTCAGGTAGAGATACACGGCCGTGACGTAGAGAACCACGAACGGAAGCACATCCAGGCGCTGTGGCCACGGCAGCGGCGCGTAGAGCGCCACAGACGCGACCTCCGCGTCGTCAACCCGCACGTTGACGAGTCCCATTTGCAGCAATGGACCCCCCAAACGTCAGCAGCTCCTCCAAGTGAAGTTCAGATACACTCCGCTTAGGTACGAGATGAGACTTGAAGAGGTATCAGTTCTGCTAAGTACGATATGCACATGAACTTGGCATGATGCTCAGCACTTTAATGCGGATGCATCGTTGATTGATGTTGATGGCGGTGGTGGGTATCGTCAGATCATCGTAGTCTTATTTCAAGTTTGTTTCCCCATTGCCGATAGGCTACGGAAACCATAATAATGAAAATCATCATTCGATACGCGTGCTTTGATGTACTTCGGTTGTTGGTGGTGGGATTCGTATCAGACTCCATGTTCTCCTCACGCGAGTAGGACATACGCTTGTTCAATTTGTTGAGATCATCAACTACGACTCCTCATTCGCGGCGCGCGCAGACTCACAGCCAGCACTCCACAGGGAGGCCGCCCATGGCCATTCGCGCCATATTCACACACACATGTAAATGCAAATCGTTGGGATGGAAAACCTCAGCTGGTACCCGAAAAAAGTTGCAATCGACATGAATTGGTCCGTTCTGGCAAGATCGTCACTGGTTTCCTTGATATACAAACGCCCTCGCAAGACGCGGCATTTGGCGGCGTTATTGTGGACTGTTGTGGTCGAAAGGATGAGTGAATGAGCCTGTGACTGTTGGGGTCTGCGGTTCATTTCTGGCGCGAAAAACGATTGGCTGGAGTGCTGTTCTGTAAAAACGACTTTTTACGATTCGATTACGTTGCCAATGACAACATGCCACAGCGTTATGTTGCTCCATTTCCAGAGGCTACTAATCAGGGTAGTTGGTCCAAGGCATTGACTTCAACTCACCAAAATGGAGCAAGAAGCTCAAGACTGAACATGCAACGCGGGCAAGTGCAGACGGTTTCCGAAGATGAAGGTGGTCAGTGTGGAGAAGGAGATGACCTTCTCATTCTATGGGTACCTTGGCGTCATTTCTCGTCTCTTGGTGGGTCCAGAAACGAGAAAAAAAGAGATGGGTTTACGCGGTTTGGACGGCCGTCATTCACCTCAACCGTCGGCTCGGATCTCAGATTTGTTCCTGAAACCTCTCTGATTGGTCAAAACACTACCCATCAAATGATTTGCGCGCTAATTCGTTGCTAATTCTCGGATTCGTCGCCCAATTCGGACCGAATCCAAAGTGGGTTCGGGAATGATGGTCGATGATCGCAAAGGGGGAATTGACTTCGTCGCCGCCTGGGAGAACGACGAAGGAAGAGAAGGCGCCGAGGTGACGGACGCCACGCGGGACGGCGCGCAGTATCTTCATCCCCCCATAGCCCCACTGCGCGCGAGGACACCAGCGGCATCTGCGGAGCGCACGACGGCCATGGTCGAGGCCGAGTTGCAACGGCTCAAGCTCAGTCTGGAACCCGTGGTGCTCGGGCCCGAGAGCGTGACGCTGCACGACGCGTATGTGCCACGCGGACCGGAGACGCTCACGAGCGCCGACACGGAGGCCAGTGCGCTCAAGCCCGATGAGCCGGACGTCGTGGACGTGGGCTCGAACCGGTACTCGGGCGTGATCTACGCGTCGCGGTTCTTCGTGACGCGCGTCGGGTTCTTGCGATCCGTCAAGCAGTACGTGGCGATGCGATTAACTCGTGGAATGACGGAGTGAGGAAAGCTGACGTTGGTCTGTGTAGGATTATGGTGCTGAGTAGCCACCACTTGACGATTGTGGACCCTTACACGGACGAGGTGAAGGAGCGCTACGCATACGACAACATCAAGGAGATCATGATCGCGTCGGACAGCGGCGGTGGCGGCAGCAACGTCGACCGCGGCTTTACGATTTTCATTGGCAAGAACATCCGCGAGAAGTACACGTGTCGCTACCGCCAGCAGCTCCTGTCGACGTACTACCAGCTCCGCGAGCGCGCGTCCTCGATGCGTCGCGACGGACTGGACGTGCCAACGGCGCCTGCGCTGAACATGCTGCCTGGTATGAGCGCGCCAGTGGGGCTGCCGACGGCGCCACTTCCAGGAGCGCAAGGTGCCGGTGGTATGTACTTTGACAGTCTGTTCCAACTGTGTGGCAAGACGTTTACGGTGAAGAAGCTAAGCTCGACGAAGAGCACGTCGCTGTCGCCGGTGAAGATCGACGTTCTGTTGGCAGTGCGCGCGTCCAGCTTGGACCGACTTCACACCGAGACGCGTGCCACGCTGTCGTCGATTTTGCTCATCGACATTGTCAAGATCCAGCGCGTGACGACGAATTCGAACGAGCTCGTGGTGTACTTCGAGAACAATCGCGTGCACCGGTACTGGTGTGATGCCCGCGAGCCATTCATCCAAGCCATCGCCAACAACCTCCGCTCCTGGTTGAACGTGACGCTGTTCGTTGAGGAAGTATCCGATTCGTGCGAATTTGACGCCCTCACGTCGACAAGAGACATTCCGCAGCCCGTGGCGTTTGAGATCCCGGTGCTTAAGATCAGCAAGAACTCCAAGAACAAGATGCAGCTTCGTCTTCTTGCGCTGACTTCGACCGCCGTGATCGAGCGGGACCCCGAAACGCGACGCACGCTGGCGAGCCATTCATTGAACGACATCTTCAACGTCGTCATGTATCCATCCCTATCGTCATCAAGCGAAGGAGATGACGAAACCGAAGGTACTTGTGGCAAGTTTGCACTCGAGTTGAAGCATGGGCGCACGCGTCGATTTGTCTGCTTAAGTGCGACCGTGGCGCGTCGTGACAAAGACGTCGGCCTCGGTTTGGAGCGAGCTACAGACTCACACGAGCAGCAGTTGCGACAAGTGATTGGCGACGTTGGCGCGGACGCCACGGTGCCAGAATGGCTGAATGTCGCGGGCTCCTCAACGCTGCTCAGCCCGAAGGAATCGCGAAGCTTGTTCTTGTGCAACATGATCGAGATGTGTCGGATGAACAAACTGCACGTCTCATGGTCAACGGAAGAGACTCGAGTCGGATGCAAGGAAGGAACGTGGGGATCGGAGTTGCATCCCGAACTGGAGGAGATCTTCTTGCGAAAGCTCGTGAACCTCACGCTTATCCCGAATCTCGTGACGAAGGACTCGTTGGAATCGACGTTCCGCCAGCTCGAGCAGTTTAACCGCAACGTTCCCGTCGGCAGCCTTCGCCAGCGTGACCGCCGAGCATTCGCGGCGTTGATGAAACTGCTTGAGAACTTCAAGGAGTATGCTGTGTCGCAACTATCGAGTCCGTCAAACTCAGATTCTCCGGTGCCGACGGCGGAGTTCCAAGTCGCAATTCTTCTGGCGATCCAGCGCATGCTGTGTACCCGCGCTGTGTTTGAAGAAGTTCCAAACTCTCAGTATCGAAAGGGCATCGAGATCATCATGGAGCTACTGCACTCGCCGATGGAGGAAGTGAGTTTTGCTGCAGCAAGTGTCATCAAGTACATGGTGATCAACTACTCGGAAACGCGCAGTATGAAGTCCGAGCAAGTGAACCGACGAGCTGTCTTCACCAAGTACCACTGCAGGCTGTTCGTATCTCGTGCTTTCGACCTCTCGAAGACCAATCGAGTCGGCCGCGTCCCGCGCCAGAACCTGTTGCAGTACCGCACTGGAAGTTTGGACCTCTCGCATCTCGACGATGGCTCGACGACAAGATCTGAGCGAAGTATGGCGAGTGCGCTCTCGTATTCGCAAATGGGCCTGGACTACTTGGTGATTGCCCTTGTGCTGCAGACCTTGGAGGTTTGTCTGTCAAGTGGAAAGAAAGCGTCGCCTGAAGGTGTCGTCACGCATCTTCTGCGTGCGATGAAGATTGACGAGTTCATGCGCCACCACACGCTCTTCCTCTTCAACCGGAGTCTGAGTTTCTCCATCTCCAAGTGCTCCTCGATCATGGTGAAGGTCCACGTGCTGGAACAAGCGTCGGAATTGGTTGAGCTCATCCAAGATGCGGCGAGGAAGCATGGTGCGCTTCTGTGGCAGCTGTATCTCGCCCTCTACGCGAATGACAAAGCTCAACGAAGGATTTCGTCGCAGTTGGTGGCTCTCCTGACGCATGAAAACGCTCGGTCGTCTGCGGTGATTCGCAACATCTTCCCACACGCGCTCCTCGATGACATTCCTGTCCAGCAGCTTGAGTATGATGAGTTCGGTCGCAGCCTTCCTGCCGTCACGAGTGAAATGGTGGCTCGATCCGGTCCTGCGTCTCCACGGCGAAGATCGTACAAGACTGCAATGTCGATGGACGGGACAAACGCGACTGAGAGTGGGCGAAGCAGGATCAGCTATGGCATCACAACTCGCTCGCGGCTGGTGAAGAACGCGAAGTGTGTCGTTTTACTTCCAGAGTTTTTCGATCGACTATGGAAAAGCTACTCGTCCAAGGACCTCATGTGGGGACAGAACGCCGTCGAGGAGTTGATTCACAAGCTCGAGCTGGAGATCGCCTCACTGGATATTGCTCGACTACGATACCAGTATTATCTCTACACCGACCCACTAGGTGGTGAGCGAGCAGAGACAGAGTGGGCCCTCGCGCCAAGTCACGAAGAGCGTCATCCAGCTCGTCAGCCGTACCCCTTCGAGTTCCTCCACTCCGGGAGTGAGTCCCGTCTTGCCCAGGAGGTTATGCGAGGAACGGTGTCATCTTCGAACAAGTTCGCACAGTACATGCCGATCTCCTTCTTGGTTACTCCGGACATGAGTGACGCTGGTGACAGCGATCGCGGCGAAGACGACAATGGTGAGACTGACGACGAGGATGAGAGTGCACCGCCGGTGCCAGCATCTACGCGCCGGAGTAGCTTGAAGCCAACGGACCTGATAGCTGTGAAGGCGGCGGCACCAGACGCGGTGGCTGCCAACGGCGTCGATGCGAAGTTGAAGAAAAAGCGCAAAAGGCGAGCGAAGGTTGTACCACGCTGGTACGTTTCATGGAATGCGAACGAGTTCCGTGTCGACTACGACTGCTTACGAGATGAAGTCAAGGTGGGGGCCTA
Organism: Pythium apleroticum; assembly: GCA_023337875.1. Taxonomy (NCBI): domain Eukaryota; phylum Oomycota; class Peronosporomycetes; order Pythiales; family Pythiaceae; genus Pythium; species Pythium apleroticum. The sequence continues at coordinate 17,072 of JAADXN010000338.1, read as the reverse complement.
CTACCTGACGAATCTCTTGAACGATCGAGGTGTTCTCGTTGAAGACATCCCAGGTGCGGACAAGTTCATGACGCTGCTCTACTATCGGCTGCTTGCCGAGGAAGAAAGCCACACCCACGGAGACGAAACAACTCGCGATTCATCGACTCCATCACCCTTCACAGACGTTGACTCGTCGGATATTCGGCTTCTCGTGCTGAAAGTGATGATTCAGCTTTACGAGCGTCACTACACGGAGTTGAGCTCGCTCCTGTTCCTGAATCATCTTCTTCGCGTGAGCATGATGACTCAAGACCATGCGGGTGGCCACAAATGGCCACTGGTTGTTCGTGGCAACATTGTGCTGCTGCTTGACCGCGTGCTGTCGAGCGCCGCGAACGTGTCGCGATTTCTCCGCGTTGAAGAGAACGTTCAGATGGTGCTGGACTTGTTGCGCGAGGTGAAGCCGTTAGTACTCTCCCACGACGAGATCGAGGGTGATTCCGACTACGGCATTGACGAATCTGACGCCGAGTTCGATCCGAGTGGCGAAGACGAAGAGTTCGATGATGACATCGACAGCGGGGATCACTATGACGAAGGTGACACCTACGACGAGGAGTATGTTGACGCAGATGACGGTGGGGACGTCGACGATATTGCTCGCCGAACGCTGAATGCGTTGGAGGCGTCTGGTGTGGAGAGCTCTCTCATCACAACACCGACACTTTCTCCGAGCCAAGTGGAGCAGCCTGACACGCCTCATGAAGACAGAGACAGACGATTCACGGTCGTGGCGGAGCACTCGGGCTCAATGAGCGGATCGATGATGATGCAGACGTGCTTGAGCGTCCTCAGTCGCCTGATTGATTGCCACACAGCGGAAGATGAAGGAAACCTGTACCAAGACATCAAGTTCCCTAAATACGGCCGACTAATTCACTTTGAAGGCACTGCCGTCAGTCCTGCCAGCCAAATCAAGAACCGTCTCTGCCAAGACGAGACCTTGCGATTCCTCGTGAGCCTCCTCGATTGCCCGAACCGAGTTGTGTTCAAGAAGTGCCTGGGCTTGATTCGACTCCTCGTTCGACACAACGAAGCAATCATCCCACGGCTACATGCCACCGGACTCTTCTACTATCTGCTACGTTTCGCCGAGGACGCAGATGAAATGGCAGTTGCGGCTCGCTTGATATCTCACATTCACCTACGCCAGTCAAAGCCAGACGTACCCGATCCGGTCTTTGATCGACAAGGTGGAGAGAACAAGAAGGGTATCTTCTCGCCAGATCCTCTCACGCAGATTTGTCTGAAGAGTTGGCTGGTGCGATTACTTCCAGTGTCGATGGTCGCTCAGCTTCTGCGGCACGGCCCACGAAGATTCGCGCAAGCGCTGTTCTCGGAGTCGAACAACCCTGAAGTCGTGTGGAACACGAAGATGCGCAGCCAAATGGTGACGTATATCGAGAAGTTCATGGCCCGCCACGTCGATAACTCCGGAATTTTCCACATCTCAGGTGAGGAGGACGTGGACCACGAAGCCTGCATCGCCCTCATCCAGTATCCGCGAGAAGTCCACGCGCTTCAGTGTTACCAGTACTACTTGCACAACCTGCTCGACGAGAAGCACTTCCCAGGCTGGCCAGTCAATGACGAAGAAGCGTTTCTGGACGCACTCATGGATGCTATCAAGTACTGGGTGCACCCAGAGACGGGAAGGTATACGAAGCGCGACGCTGACCAGAAGACACTGTCAGTGAAAGACGCGACGTTGCTGTTGGACTCGACTGCACTGCTTCTTCGTCGATTCCCCGACTCAGTCGCGATCACGAACTTCAAGAACCTGGGCTACATTTTGGAGGCGTTGGAGAAGTGCATTCTGGATCTTCGCGACGGCGATACCAGGGGATCAAGACGGACGATCAACATCAGTGATGCAATCACAAAGAAAAGTGCGGTGGTGCAAGCTTTCGGCAGTGCAATCCGCGTGATCAACTTGGCGACTGCTCTCTCCGAAGAGAACTCCATCGAGTGCAGTTCGGGCATCGGACTCCGAGGTCTGTGCGGCTCGTTGCAGCTTCTGTTCGACAACCAAGAGGCGCTGGGTGGATTGAAGAACTTTGATGTCCAAGTCACGACGCACTGGGTGCTGGAAGCGCTGGTGAGTGTGCTCAACCAGCCCAACGGTCGAGTATCCGCGGCAGCCCAGTCACTCGATCTACTTCCATGCCTCACGCGGTTCCTCCGTCAAGATGAAGACCAGTTAGCGACCGACCTGTCGCTGCAAATCATCATCCAGATGGCGACCAGCTCTGGCGAGATGGCTGAGGTGCTCCTGCTGCAGCTCGCTGAGCACGGAATCCTGTGGTATTTGACGCTGCTACTGTTCCGATTCCAACCGACTCCCGGTATCGAGGGTGAAGATCCTGATCGTATCAGCATTGGAGCTGCCAAGGCACTCGAGCAAATCCTGCGGGCAACTGCGAAGGAGGAATCGATCTCGGTGTTTGTCAAGCGCATGCAAGATACGATCGAGAGCTTGTTCACGAGACCGCTGATCGACTACTTGTGCAACTCGGGACCCATCACGTTTTTGAATGTGCTCGTGAGCGAGGTTCGCCGACCGCACATCATGTGGACCGAGCGCATGCGGAAGGAGTTGATCGACGTCGCGCAACGAGCTGTTCACTTCCACTCGACACTGGATCGAAGCGGCCGAGAACTCCACAAGGTGTACGAGCTGCCGAACAACTTCATGTACGCCGCGCAGAAGGAGGAGTTGTGTGTGGCCGGTATCTACGTCAATTTCTTCAACGAGAGCCCTCAAGACGGCTTGGAGGAGCAGATCGCGGGTACGGTGAATCCTCCAATGCCAGCGATGCCCGAGAAGACCGTGACCACGGTCAGACGAATCACAGGAAGACGTGCAGCAACTCCTGCTGAACCAGAGAAGCGAAGCGTGGCCGGGCATGTCATGCACGGACTGTTGACAGCCCTGTCAAACGATCTTGCCGGTGTACGAGTGCAGCCGTCAGCGTTGGAAGCAGTGTTGCTGAATCGTATGCTTCCTGTCGCGACCTCGATCCGCCATTTGATCCAGTTCATCCCAGACATGGACATCCAAGTTGTGCATGCGGACGGGATCGTGACGCTGCTGAATGTGTTGGACCACGAAGCTCAACCTCAGGGCTTTTCGTTTGCATCGGCGCCGCTTCTGCAGCTGCGATGCATCGAATGTCTTCACATGCTGTCGTTCAGTGGAAAGTGTCTCGACTCGCTGGCGACCCAAGTGCCTCCGTTTGTGAAGAGCTTGTTCCAGATCGTGTACAAACACTTGACGAAGACGGATGCGTCGACCGAAGGCCAGCTAGCGCGTATCACGCTCCAGTTCCTCGGAAACCTGTGTCTCATCCCTGCGTGCGTGGACAACATGGTGAAGGGAATGGATCCGGTGGCCTTGTCGAACGTGCTGCCCAACGTGTGGTCGGGAGAACCAGGTGAAGTCCAGTTGCTGCTATGCCTGCACATGATCCCTCTCAAGCGACACACGCAGGCCGCGACACAGTTTGCGAAGGCATCGATCAACTCGCAGCTCGCCGCGACTCTTCTGAGTCTCTTGTCGACCTTGGTGCCCAAGTCGAAACTGAATGAGATCTCGCAAACCAAGTCGTATGCTGCACGATTCCTGTCCGTGCTGTCGTCGAATCCCGGCAGTGGCGGTGCGATTGCGAGTTTGCTGGTTTCGTCGCGTGTGTGGGAGACGTACGGCGACACGACGCAGGGCTCCGCGGACGACCTGCGGCGTCTGCTGGTGCCACCGTACGCGCCGTCGCTGTTGAAAGCCGACCACGCGAATCCACAGAAGATCGGATAAAGACTGAACGTGTCGGTAGACGACGTGAGCTGGCGTTAGTGAGTGCACTGACAGAGTTGGATATGTTTGCATGAATAAATGTATGGTACGTTACCCCAAGTGCCAAATCTCCACGTTGAGGATCCAAACAACAGCTCACCACTCTGTTCGTCATTCTTTGCATTAGGCGACGGCTTCTAGTCCAATTCCTCTTGGTTGCGTGTCTCCTTTCAGTGACTCTCACTCGAACCCGCCACTGCATGGACAGGGCCGCTGGGGCTCGCGTAATTCATTGCTTGTGGTCGCCTCGGACGGATTCATGGGACTGGGATCAAAGTCTCTTCCTCCAAAGTACGCGTCCGTCCACCGCATCTGCGCCTTCTTGAGAATCGACCAGTGCGCGAGTAGGATCTGGTCGGCAACGTGGAGGATCGGCGTGCCGTCGAAGGCGACGCCAGTCTCTGTGAGCTCGTGGATCGTGACGTTGATGTTGAAGTTCATGAGGACCCACGTGGGCAGCACGCGGGCTGCCCACAGAAGAGGCAGGTCGTGGTACCGTAGGAGGATTGTCGTTAAGGGGACGAAGCCACATGCCTCAAGATGGCCACGCGTGGAGAGCACAGATCCGTCGGGGGCTTGGACGTAGAGCCGCACACTGACGTCGAACAGCTCAGTATTGCGGGAACGCGAATCCAAGAAGCGGCTGAATGAGTTCACCTTCTCTGTGCGACTTGACGCGTGGACGGAGGTGGTCCTGGGCACCACGGCCCGTGGGCGACGGAGAGACGCCTCGAGCAAACTGTGGGCAGCTATGCCAATCATGCACGCAGTCACGACACCAGTGACCAGGACGAGACTGTAGTTCCGCAGCGAGGCTTGAGCAGCGCAGACATTCGAGCCACGGCAGGCCGAATGCTGCGAGATCTCGTCGTTCGTCACAGTGCGGAGACCATGAAGCAGCAGCTTGCGTGCCAGTTGCTCGAGTGCTGGTATGTGAGTGGCACCATACAGCAAAAGCGACACGGTGAACGCGATCACGTGGGCGAAGCTCGGCTCGATCTCCTGGCGCTTCATGTCTCCTGCCCGCGCGAAGAAGATGTTGACACCGAGCACAATCATCAGCGTACCGCACCCAGTGGCCCTGAGAATGGCCTGACGAGACTCAGCGCCCACGAGCATGTCGATGGTGAGCTGCCTTCGCCAGGAGAGCAGCCCCAGGGCCATTTGCGCCAAGAGAATGAGGTTGTAGCTGCTCCGAACGACCTTGGCGATCGTACACGAAGTCGTCGCGTGGACGACGCTGCTCCACGGAAACAGAACGGCCGACTGGATGCTGTACCAGCCACGCACACTGCTGAGGTATGCGATGAGCACGACCGCGAGGATCTGCATGCTGATGAAGAGACGAAGGCTGACGGTGTTGTCAACCGTGACCTCGTACACTTTGTGGTTCGCGAAGTTGTGTCGCAGCACGTCGCCCCCGTCAGCAGAAGCCTTCTCGACCGTCCACTCCGACAACCAGAGCTGAGAAAACAACAGCGAGCTGCAGTCCCCCGCGACTGTGCACTGGATCATACGCCACGGTGCTGGGAACGAATACGAGCGGTTGCCGGTGTCGGAATTGATGTCGATAACGGCACCCGACCCCACAAGAGCAGAGTACGCGCACCCAAACACATCGCGTGAGCCACCGAACAGACTGAACGCGCTGCAGTCGACAGAGACCAGCAGTTGCTTAGAGAACACGGAGACCAGTCGCGTGTACTCGACGGGAGACGCATGGAACCGATCAATACGCGTCGTCTCGTAGCAGGAGCTGAGCACGGGTTTGAGTTGAGCGTCGACGAGTGAGACGATGGCGACTGCACCGGGTATTCTCACGGGATTCAACTCCCTCATGCTATCCGCGTCGAAGAACTCGCTGGGCGCGAGTCGCATCCGCAGGTGGGTTGCGCTGCCTTCAATGCAGGCCGGATCAAGTCCGAACGCTGGAGCTTGGTATCGGGAGATGAGTGCCTCTATCTCTAAACCCCCGATCGAGTCGATTCCGCCGTAGCAGACGCTCTTGGTCGGTGCGAGATTGAAGATATCGTTTGATACGGAGAGGTTCCGTGCTGTGGGCGAATCGTCAGATGTGCTTTGGACTACCTTGGCTCGTAGCGACTTGTACAACGCCTCTGGAACTGCCCTCACGAGGTCACGAGAAGCGACAGGAGTCGCGCTACCGAAGAGATGCTGCTGTATCTCATCGCAGTCAATGGCACGAGGCGAAAGCACGTGGTAGTGGTCGTTTTCCAGCGCGTAGTACGACATTTGTTCATACCGATCGCCGTGGCCGTCACCGAACACGCTTTCTGGGACCAAAATCATCTGCAGGACCAGAGGCCACAGGCCCATCGACGCAATGCTGATGAGCGCGAGCTGACGGACGCACCCACTGAGAGCGAACATGGCTCTAGTCCTCTTTGGCACAGCCGCCATTTGGTCGAGGCCGTCTTGGCTGTCTTGCGACGCGGCGAGACCGGTGACTGGTCCACTTCGATGGACGCTTCCGGGGTTCACGTGGACACCATCAAACTGCACGGACGAGTGGGGTTCTTGCATCGCGAAATCCCACGCAGAAGAGAAATCACTGAGTGATCCGCAGCCTCAAACAGCCTGAGCCTCGACCCACAAATAGCGCGAGGAAGCACGTGGTTCGATTCCCAAAATTGGCATTCCCAGCAATGCACACGCCGCATGTTTGCGTACGTTAAATCGCCGACCTCCCAATCATGAAGCGACGATCACGATTGTGGTGGGAGTGTCGGGGTCTCCTCTTCTTTCGCTGCAACGAGCGACTCGCCTACGTCGGCTGTTGCTTGTTCAGCCATTCAAACTTGAATGAGTAGTCCGACCCTGCAAGCGGCAACACAAGTCAGCAACGAGTGCGTTTCCGCACTTGGAGAGGCACGCACCTAGATGCTTGAGCGACATTTGGATCACGAAAAACACCCACAGCACGAGTAGCGACTGGACCAGTCGCCAGTGCTTCTCGAGAGTGAAAGCGACTTGCTTGGCGCCCGACATCTTGGTCATGATCCGAAGCGCGACGCCAAGTAGGATGTAGGACACGAACTCGAAGGCCGAGTACCCCATGACGTACTCCACAGTAGAGCCCCACTGCTCATCCGTGATCGCCTCGAGCTGCGCGTAAAACACGCGATTAGGAAGCCGAGACATCACCACGAGGTACAGAGCTGCACACACGAAGAGATCCACACGGAGTCAGTCAACAGAGATACGCGATATGGGGGGACTGGATCACGTACAGTAAGCGAGCGTGATGAGGACCTCGGTGAATTCGATGAGCATGTAGAACTCCACCATATGAAGCAGTTGCATGGTCTCGCGCACGAATCGCAGGCGCGCATAGTCGAGATCGCTGAGCATGTCGGTCGCAAACGTCGATCGTCGACGCGGTGGCTCGTCGTCGTCGTTGTGGCCAAGAGCGCTCGCTGCAACGTGCACCTTGGCTGGACTCTTGGGCTTTGTGTGTGGCTTTGTGTAGGTGGCGATCTGTGTCAAATTCGAGGACGTTGGTCCATGTAGAACGTGTTTGTATCGAGGCTGACACACTTCTGGGTGCTCCCGGATTTGTTGATGAGCTTCTAGAATCGCGACGGCGCGACAGAGAGCTGAGCGCTTCGACCATGGTGATGGATTGATGGGGGTTGGCAGGACGTTCGCGGAGCCGCCACCATCAGTCATAGCAGCCTGGTTCTCTGCTGCCTTGGCTTCCAGTCGATCGATCGTGTGAGCTTGCTCTCGGATTCGCACGAGCACGTCTCGCACTTCGAAAACCGCCACAACGCTCTGGAAAAAGTCCACGAAGATCACGACTAGCAGGGTTCCGTACCCGGAGTTGGTCGAGGACTGCATCGCCGAGGAGAGGAACAGCGCGTGGAAGACGTCCACCGTGAAGACGACGAACACGGGCGTCGTGTCTTCGATCCGGAAGGCGCCGTAGTTGGCCCACAGCTTGAGAGCCATCTTCCAGAAAGGCAGGAGCATCGTGACGATTGTCTTCTGGTTGGACGAGATCACGCGGAACACGTACCCCAGCACGGGGTACACCACGATCATCGCAACCTGCGCGAGCCAAAGCCAGATGAACCGCTTCATGTCTTCCCAGGCCTCCGGGTCTTCTCGAAAGGACTTCTTCCACATCACCCACATGCTTGACAATAGCCACATTTGCCAGAATGACGACGCGACCTGGTACAGGAACGGCGTCGGGAAGCCCACGATCATGTGGAGTGCGAAGATGAAAGTGACCGTCGCGGAAGTGATCACAAGCGTAGCCGCCAGCAGCCACGACCACTTGAGCGGAAGCCGCGGCGTGGCAGAATGGAATTGGACGATGGACGTGACGGAGATGACGAGGACGGAGTAGAACGTGCGGATCCAGTACGCCGCATTCTGACCGTGGAGCCCGCCGATGGGAGGGTTGAGAGGCAGCACGTCGGCCAGGATGATGGCGAGCATGGGCGGAACGAGAGTCACGAAGCTGACTGAGCTCGACCGCAGTAGCGTGGTCGTCTCTGAGTAGCGGGCGAACTCGAGAAGCCGCTCGACAGAATAGTGGCCCTGCAGTTCGACTTGGTACGACTCCCACAGATTCATGAGGTCCACGACCAGCGGAGGAAGCGCGAAGACAGGAGGCATTGCGGATGGCGGATTCTCAGGCCCTGCGGAGCGGCTTGTGATCTCGTTGCCAGGCTGTCTGAGTGTGAGAATCGTTTGTTTGTCTGCACGGTTGGCCATGGCCACTGAGCAGCTCTATTTTGGGCCACTGCCACTACAAGAGGCTCAGCCGCTTGGCGATCGTTCGACGGAGCCGTTCGGCTGGGTGGATCTGGTACGTTGTTCCATTGCTAGCTGTCTTGTCTGGTTCGAAGTTTTGTGTTGGAAAGAGTTGAGAACGCTTGTCGCGCTCCCAGCCCAGTGAAGTCGGCATTGTCGTGGATTTAGTTTGTTTACCTCTGTCTGCACGTTCGTGACCGCTTGACAAGCCACTCAAAGCGAAAAGTGTTGTCTGCGACCGCAAGACACAGTTAGAAGCAAGAAGATCACAATGACAGCGATTTCGTGGGCGTCAGGAACGTACCAAGATGGTTGACGGGCATCTGGATGACGAAGAAGACCATGAGCACGAGTAGCGATTGCACGAGTGTATTATTAATACTTCCCCACCGGCAACGCCACCTTGGAACACGTCCACGGCCATTACGACCGCCAGCGTGCCAGCGTGCCACGGCCTGTGACTGATAGCGGCATCGCGCATACCTGGAAAACATCTACGATGAACATGATGCACACTGGCGCGTAGTCCTCGATGCGATACGCGCCGCAGCTCGCCCAGTGTTCCAAGCCGAGCTTCATCATGGGCAGGAACATCGTTAGATGGTCTGGTGCTCGCTGTCAAGACGAGACGGCTGAATATAAAGATCAGCAGCGGGTACACGATCACCATGGCCACTTGGCTGAACCAGAGACAGAGGAGTCTGAGCAAGTTTTGCTGTGCCTCGAGACGTGAGCGCAGTGTGTTCTTCCTGAACCCACACTTGAACGTGCGAGCCCAGTACGTGATTACCGTCTGGTGGAAGAGTCCCGCGCTTGGCGGTTGCAGTGGCAGTGCGTCCGCGAGAACGATGGCGATGACGCTGACCATCAGCGTGAGCGTCGCTGTGTCAATCGCAGGGGCGTAGCTTGTCCGCTCGGGGAACTCGAGTCGCTCGACTGAAAACCAACCTTGGAGCTCCGCTTGCACCGGCCCCCAGAAGCCTACGAAACGCGTGAAGTGCTGACGAAAGTCGGCCGGCCACACGACACAGCGAGCCATCAGCGACGTTGGTGGCCTCCTCGTCCGGCCGTCGACTCACCGTTGTGGTTGGTGCGAGTATTGATGAGGTCAAGTAAAATTTAAGTCCGTCACTGGCTTTCCGGTGCCGACACGGAGCGGTCAAATAAAAGCTCGTCACGAAAGGCTCAGCGGCGGCTCTGGTAAAATTGGTTGGGAGGATCCCGCCGACGTCCAGAGGGAGCAGAATCCTGTTTCTCTTCGCATCGTGGCTTCTCGCTGTTGTGTTCAACCGCGCGATCTTGAGATCCAAATGACACGTTGAAGTGGGCGGCCTCATCGATGAGGCGTACAGTTGGTATACACAGGGTAGTATAGTATACGCCTGTGACAGGAGCCGCTCAAATGCCCAATGAATCGGGCAATTGTTGTATCGACTTGAAGCACCAGAACCATGGCTCTGGTCTCGACGCTTCGCCGCGCCGCGGCATCGGCTGTTCGCATGCCACGCACACCGATTACCCACGTGGAGAACGCGCGCTCGAAGGCGCGTCTGGCAGTGCTGCCAGCGCGTCGCTTTGCGTCTGGAAAGCCAAGTTCCGGCGCCAACGGAGCTGCTGGCCAGCCAGCGCAGCAGGTCACGCGCGCCATGATCGTGCACGAAGGCCGCGAGATCCTCAAGCTGCTCGTGGGCGTATGTCTCTGCGCTTCTACTGTGGGACAGTTGTTGGTTATGCGTGAGCTCATTCTGTATGGTGTGGTGTACTTTCTCGCTCGTTAGGGCGTGGTTGTCGTGAGCGCCTTGGTGGCGTCGAGCGGCTTCGTCATTGAGACGATGAAGCGCATTAACCCCAAGCCAGCGCCCGGTCGCTTCGTGCAGATCAAGGACGACGACGGAAACGCCGTGCAGGTACATCTCCAGCGATTCGGCTCCGGTGACGTGACAGTCATTTTCGACGGCGGCGTGGGCGAGACGTCGTTCGACTGGGACAAGGTCGCCCAGGAAGTGGCCAAGTTCGCGTCCGTGCTGTCGATCGACCGCCCTGGCTTGGGCTTCTCGACCAAGGGGAAGTCCCCACGCACAGCCGAGCAGATCGCGAAGGAGTACGCGCAGGTGCTGGACGCGCTCAAGATCCGAGGCAAGGTCGTGCTCGTGGCCCACGGAGCTGGCGGCTACAATATGCGGTGAGAGCATTGTGTCGTAAGCCTCATGGCTATTGATATTCAGCGCTCTAATTGATGCTCTGTGATTGATGCAGCCAACTGGCGGAAAACCTGGAGGAGGACTCGACGTCGGCGGTCAAGTGCCAGGGACTTGTGCTCGTTGATGCTCTCCAAGGTGAGTGACTGAGCATGGAAGTCTTGTAGAGAATGATGTAGGAACTGATGTACACCGCTTGTGTAGAAAACCTTCGCGCCGAGCTGGAAAGCGTCTCGGAGCCCGTGCAGAAGGCGCTCCAGGGCATGGACAAGAACGGCGACACGGTGCTCACGCTCTCTCGCATCGGCCTCATCCGCCTGATCACCACCATCCAGCGCAAGAAGAACGAAGCCAAGTACTCGGCGGAGGCGCTGCCCTACATCGAGTTCTTCACGCCCACACCGGCACATCGCGCAGCCGCCAACGAAGAGAACTTGGCGCTGCCGCTGACTGAGCAGCGCTTCCGGGACGCGTCGTCGTCGCGAGGCTTTCAGTTCCCGTGCGTCGTGCTTTCCCACGGACGCGCAGACCTGTTCGACAGCATGAAGATCCAGCCCGGCGTCGACATGGCGGCGATCGCTGCGCTCGAGCTGAAGTGGCAGAACGCCCAGCGCACGCTTGCCAAGACCGTGGGCGCGACGTCGTCCACGCAGATCGTCGTCGCCGACGCCGGCCACAACATCCACCACGAGAAGCCCGAGGAGATCACCAAGGTCGTGCGAGCGGTCGTGGACGAGGCCCGCGAAAAGGGCTCGGCCACGGGACTGGCTTCGATCCAGGCGGGCTCGTGCCCTGTCTAAGCTGCTGCATGACAACGTTCCACAATAGAAAACGCAGCAACACCATCGTCGATATGCACTGTGTATATGATCACCCAACTTACTGTTGCTCGTCATCGAAGGCATCGGCGACCCAGAGCGCGATGTGGTCGGCCATGTCGCGCGAGCCGTTGGGCTCGACCATGAAGCCGTGGCCCTGCGGGATCATGCGGTGTCTCGCCTTGCCGAACTTGAGCTGGAACATCTGCACGAACTCGTTCGGCACCCAGCCGTCGATGGGCGAGTACACGAGTAGTGACTTCTCTTCGTGCTTGCGCAGCGTGGCCTCGTCCAGGTCGCCCACCGTCAGCATCTCCTGGTGAGCCATGTGCAACACGTTGTGCATGACCTGGTGGTTCACGAGCGCCGTGGAGATGTCGATAAACGCCTCTTCCTTCACGCCTCCGACCGCGAGGCCGGACAGCCAGCGGCGAAGCGCCAGCGGTGTGAGGAACTCGAGCAGCTTCACCAGCTTGACCGAGTGGTCGCGGTAGCGGAACAGAGGCATCATTTTCACGCCCTTGGCCGACTCGCCAATGCGGTGGAAGGTTGGCTGCATGAACACGGCCTTGGCGATGTGGTCCGGGAACTCCTTCATGATCTTGAGCTGCAGGTACGAGCCGATCGAGTGCGACACGAGCACGAGCTTCAGGTTCGGGTTCTCCTTCACGCGCTGGTTCAGGTACGCGATCTTGTGCTCGTGGTGGTGGTGCAGGTCGAAGACCTTGCCGTTGTTCTTCCACGGCATGAAGTGACCAGCGTGGGACAGCGCGCGCACCTCGTGGTGCTTGCCGAAGCGCCGCACGATGTCGCGCATGAGCGGGATGTAGAAGTGCGGAAGCCCCGGGTTGCCCGGAATGAACACAACGAGCACGTTCGACTTGGCCTGCGCTGGCTGCGGGCGGTAGACGATGGAGCCGAAGGACACGCCGTCGCCCACGTCGTGCCACTCCTCCACGACGCGGTGGTCCAGCGCGTGGTCCTCCGGGTGGCCGTTCGTCAGCACCTTGTTGAGCTGTCGGTGCACGCGGAGCTGCTCCAAGTGGCGGCGCTGGAGGTGGTAGACGTAGCGCAGGAAGGCCATGACGAAGAGAGGGCCGAGCACACTGAAGCGCGGAGAGCGCAGACGCAGCGCGATAGCAGCGACGAGGGCCTGCAGCGAGAACGCCATTTCCGCGCGATCGGCAAATGGCCATCGATCGCGCTGCTCGCCGATGAGCGTGGCGATGTACAATGGATGCAATAAGTATACGCTCAAATAGAGGTTTTTGATTGGCTGGAAAACATGTTTGGTCAACATTTTGGGAGCGATCAACACGCCGTCCGTGAAAAGCTCCATGCCACGATGACGTGGTCACCACGGTGGTGTGCCTCACCCACTTCAATACGAACAGTGCTCTTTAGAGCATGCGTGAGATGAGTGCCGCTCGATACAGTGAGAAGAGTGTTCTGGAAATGCATGGCGTGCGTTGTATTAATGTGGTTTGTGGACAAGAATTAGTTGGTGGCGCAGTTGGCGATGGCGAGGTCGCGCAGCACCTGCACGGCGCGCGTGGCGTCGCGCGACGGCACGAAGATGTGGTCGTGGTAGTAGGCGGCGACGACGTTGCAGCTGATGTTAGCGGCGCCCAGCGCCGTCGCGAACGCCGCCGTGAGGCCCACAGCCTCGAGCGACGAGTGCACAGTCAGCGTAATCCACGAGAAAGGCGCCGCCGCTTCGAGGCCGGCCTTGGCAGCGGCTTCGGTGGTGAGGATAACCGTGATCTCGTTGGCGGCTTCACGGAAGAAGCAGTCGATGGAGGCCAGGTCCAGAGTCGCGAAGATCTCCGGCGTCACGGTGGCGAAGACGTACTCGCCACTGCGAAGTTCCGGCTCCATGGTGCGCAGGAGCTCGCCGAGGTTGGTGCCGCCGATAGTGCTTGACGTGGTGGATACTTGGTGCTTGGAAGCTGCGGCGGAGAGGACGCTGGGAGGCGACGAAGAGCGGATTTGGAAATGATGCTTCTGGAGATTGCTGGTGTTGGGCCGTACATCGCTAGAGTGAGGAGATCCAGTCAGGAAAGGCGGCCATTGGGCGATCCTGCGTGCAGGCCTGCGATTGGACCGAATGCATGTTGAGCTCAGAAGACTCAACATGAGTGCCGATTCCCGGATCTCTGTTCTTGGCTGTGACGACCTGCTGTGACGTGTGGGAGATGTAGGCGCTGCTGTGTGATTGGCTCTCTGGCCGCCTGGACAGACAGCGCATGGGAATGGCCGCCATCCGCAATGAAGAGGTCACATGCCCAAATCTCTGCGACATGGTACGGGTGCTGCTTTCACTGTATCCATCCTTTAAAGTACGAGACCGTATATCGTGTTGGGAGGCACTACCGTCCAGGATTTTTTTCATAGACGGGCCATTTTCGACGTTTTCAATCGCCGCTAAGCTGCACCACAGTCCTCGGGAACGGCACCCTGTGTTTGTGGAAGGTATGTGCATGAATTACCGTTCTAACGCAACCGGTTAGAGGCTCGTGTGACTAGTTCTCGAGATATCGAGCCCGTACTTAGCCGGATACATACGGTCGCATCAAAATATCCAGGATTTATGCAGCATCCACACGCGATTTGTCCCGCGTTGCACGAGCCACCTGGAAAAAAATCCTGGACGGTAGTCTCTGCCTATCGTGTTTCATAGGTTCGACGCTGGAGTCCTGTATCGACTTTCGCAGGTGAACCCAATAGGGGGGGTCAAAGTTGGGAAAAACACTGCTTAATTTCTCGACTTGCTTATGCTTACTTTTCGGCACCCGTTCTGCTTATGCTTAGATTTTTTCTAAGCCACCTCGGGAGGTGGCTTGAAATAATTCTAAGCAGTTTTGGAGCGTGAAATGTCTGAAATCGTTGGTACATCAAGGGCACTCTTCTGAGGGAATCTTGTGCGGACTTCGAGAGCAGCGCGTGGTTCTTCTCCAGTTCACAGCCGGAGCCCCTCTAGTCTCGCCAGCGCCATCAAATCGACAATATCATCCAGCAGCTCTTGTCTCTCGCTTCGTGCCGGCATCTTTCCTGACTGGGAACAGAGTTCGCTCTCATGCTCCGTTTTCGGAAATGTCACTAACAGTATTCCGACAAACGTGAAAAATGTCAAGCAATAAGCAAGTCGACACGGGTTGGGTCATCTTTGAAACGGCTCAAAATTGTGTCGTGAACTTGCTTAGATTCGGGTAAACCGTCTGCTTGATTTTGGAAGCCCATTTTCCAACTTTGACCCCCCCTAATGGTGACTCATTCTAGTCCCCAGTTCCCAGTCGCCACACACAAAATTCCTGTGGCGAACTTCCAGTGCCAGAATGATGGTTGATTCGTGACTCAGGAGAGTCGGGAGATCGCCACATCACCATCTCTGCAACCAAGGAACTTGTGGGGAGCTCTGCATTCCAGATCCCGCAGCCAAGCCTCGCTGACTTATCGCCGCGCATCCACGCCAACATGACTGCCCTTTTGCCCCGAGAATGGCGCTTCGACGCCGCCACGTCCGAGTTCGTGAGCCACGGCGCCGCGATCCGCGTGGTCGCGCTCCCTTCGGGCGAAGCTGCCGAGATCAAGGGCGCTCAGGAGCAAGTCGAAGATCTGTACCGCGATCTGTTCGAGGCGGCCAACCACCCAGTTGTGCGCGCCAAGAAGGCAGTCGAGGCCGCGTTCACTGAGCCGGAGACTAACACGCAGGCGCGGCCCAGCCGCACGGTGCTGGCCTACTACGACGCCAAGGAAGACACGGAAAGCGATCGCGTCGCGGCTTTCACGCGAGTGATGAACGACGGCGAACGGGTCGTCATCTCGTCGATTGCCATCACGTTCGAGTTGACGGAGTCTGAACAAGAGGAGGTATCGCGTGCGATCGTCGCTGTGACGAACGAGCTTGCGCAGGTGATGGCGACGAACGCGCTCAAGGCCATCGCCGACGAGAAGGGCGAGGACGCGACGCAACCAATCATGGTCTGGCAGGGGATGCTCGGTGCCTCGGATACCCTCAAGCAGCTGTTCACAGACAACGGCTTCACGACGGAGCTGACGGACCGCCTGGAAATGACGGCGTTCCTGAAGGATGTGGAGGATTCCAAGTTCACGTCGATCTGGAAGTCGCTTGGCATCGCCACGGGATTGTTCACGCCGCAGAACAAGGCGGATGGCATTGAGATCCGCGCGCTGGATCTCGCGAATGACGACTTGCTGAAGGTCTACAACGTGCTGAAGCTGGCATTTGGCGGCAACCCGCCGTCGTTCGAGTCGTGGAAGCGCCACTACGCGTCACACCCACGCTTTGCCGCCGACTTGAGCTTCGTGGCGTGGAAGGGCGAGGAGCCGGTGAGTGTGTCGTTGATTGAATTCATTGTTGAAGGTGAAGGCGGTGGCGAGGCGGAGCTGGAGCCGCTGTTCACGGCAGATGCCAAGCTGAGCCAGGAGATCAAGGACAAGTCTCTCACGGAGCGGGTTCACTTCCCGCTCGACTACGAGGAGCGCCGGAACAAGATCCGCGCGGTCGCCAAGACGGCTTACGTGTGTGGCGTTGCCACGCTGCCCGAGTACCGAGGCAAGGGCCTGGCACAAGACTTGCTGCGTCAGAACTTCCAGGCGGGTGCGCGTGCGGGCTTGGAGTCGATCTACCTGGGCACAGATCGTCAGAACCCAGCGGCCGTGCAGGCGTACTCGCGAGCGGGCATGGTGGTGACGAAGGTCGAGAACGCTGGCCGTGTCAGTGCGAAGTTCGTCTCGCTGCGCCCATAAGGCTCTCTACCTGTCGGTGACTCTGTGTGGGTACTGGATAACAAGAGTAGCTGTTGCACCCATAATGCACGTTGAGCCTCAACTTGAGGATGACAGTGGCGTTGCCACTGGCATGGCAGATTTCATACACCTCTGGTTTGCACCTTCGAACTGTCCTTCGAAGCACCCACGCTACGATCCATTCCATTCCACAAAGCCACCTGATGTCCTTCATTCCAAAAATTTGCAAGAAGCTCAAGACTCGGTCGGACCGCCAGAACCCGGGAGCTGTGTGGGCGTTCTTGCGTGGAGGCATGGTATCCGAGACCAAGGTGTCCAACGAGGTCAAGCTGAGCCCAGATGCGAAGATGCGATGGCGCCACCGACCATCACTGCACCCAGGACTGTCTGTTGATGTTGAGCCCAAAAAAGATCGCATGGCTGCCACAAGAATCACGTGTGAATCACACTCACTCATCAAGAGATCCCGTCGAGGAACGAATCGAATCAGCAGATCCACTGGCCATTCTCATTCTGGAAAACGCTCTTTCATGACAGCCCCACGTTACCGCGTGTGGCGCTTCGACGCGTCGCCTTTTGCGGATGCTGACACTGTTCGAGTTGTCGCGT
>JAADXN010000337.1:0-27645 GCA_023337875.1 Pythium apleroticum | reverse complement strand
TTTGCCGAGCTTGTTGCGACCACGCCAGTTCCGCATGGATTGCTCATGTCTACTGTGCCCCCCACTGTGAAGCCTGCGTTTAAACACATCCCAACAACCCAGAGCGCGAACAAGCTCAAGCGATGTGCGCACGTCCTCAAGGTTCTTCGATCCAAGGAACTCGCGGGGCCATTCAACCAGCCTGTGGACATTGAGCTCTATCCAGACTACTTCACTGCTGTCCCTGAGCCAATGGACCTTGGCACGATTCAGGAGAAGATCGAAGATGAGGAGTACGAGAACGACGATGATGTGGAGGCTTTCGTGGACGACGTGAACCTCGTGTGGAAGAACTGCTTCGTGTACAATTCGCTGAAAGCCGAGATTTCGCTCATGGCGAAGAAGCTGTCCGCGATCTTCGACCGCCTCATGGAAGAGTGGGTCGAGACGGATGTCGTGCGGCCGCTGATATCTTCCGAAGAAGACCACTGTCGCAAGTGCCGAACAAACCAAGTCAGGGATCGATTGCTGCTATGTGATCGATGTGATGCATCCTACCACACGTTCTGTCTCGCGCCTCCTCTGAAGAAAGTTCCTTCTGGGGAGTGGTACTGTCCGCGATGCGTCGCCGACCCATCTTTCGCGCCAGAGCTCCAGAAGAAGAAAGCGAACGAGGGTGAGCGAGATGGTGGTCAACAAGCGGTCGAGGTGATCGAGTACACGGTCTTGGAAAAGAAGCTTCTGCAAGTTCTCGAATATCTGTCCAAGGACGATGTGTCCCAGCTCGCTCTCGCTGAGCGTGTCGCCGTCTTGCGAGTTTTGACGGAGCTACTCGTCGAAACGAGTGTGGTCCAAGACCTGTACAAATCGCTCGAGGAGAAAGCAAATGCGCTTCGCAAAGAATGTGGCGACAGTCTCGCCGATTTACTGCAGGCGTGGAAGGAGTTCGCTCCGCCGAAGACTGGAAGCGGCATCGATCGCACCGCTCGCTTTATCATCGATGGCGTTGATCACGAGCTCACGGATGAACTGCTCGACTTTCTTGAAGAGAAAACTCTGGCGGAGCGCGATGGAAGACCAACTCCCGAGTTCCCATCTGCGAAGACGCAGGTTGAGATGCTGGATGACAACGACGAGTCGGATGCTGAGTCAACTGGAAGCGACGAAGACGAGGCTCAGCTGATTGAGGAGCTTGGCGATATGTATCTCGCGTCAACTTCGACACCGGAGGATCCTGTCGCACACGAAGTGACTGCCGCAACGTGCACGTTCTGTGGGTTGGAAGATGGCATCGTCAACGGATCTCTGCGGCCGTACAAACTCAACCCTGTCAGCCATGTTGTGACGGAATGGGACGATTTCGAACTTCCTGCCGTTTTGACGTGCGAGGAAGTCAGCGACGAGGGCGTCACCGTTGCTACGATGCCCAAGTTTCTGGATTTTCACGAGCTACGCGTCACAGAAGCCGCAAGTGTGCGTCTTGTGAAGACGGCGAATGGTTTCGGATACATCTCAGCGACGAGAGACGCGAGTGCGAACACTCTGTTCGCTGTGAACGACTGCCTTGTTTCAGACATGTCGCGCGACGAGATCCAGCATAGCATGCGAGCATCCAAGACACCAGTTCGACTCTACTCCTTTGCTGACTCTGCTCATGGAGTGTTACACGCGACTGTGTCGATCGTTTCGTTCACGGCCTCAGGCGATGCCCTTGGAATCGACGTCGCCAGCGCGCACGGAGGATTTGTTTTCGTGCAATCGCTCAAGCCAGACTCAACTGCGGAGTTGTCTGAGCAAGTGTTTCCTGGTGACGTGCTTTGGATGATCGACGGTGAGGTGACATTCGGTCGATCGGTTGAAGAAGTACAAGCCTCGCTCTATCAGGAGCCGCGACAAGACATGCGAACCAAGTCGCTCGTGCTGGTCCGTCCTCCATCGACACGAATGAAGCGAATCGCCTCCATCAAGTCGTGGAGCGCCAGTGCGGTAACGGCTCAGCGCGCCAAGCTGAGCGAGCTGATGGCGCAAGTTGTTGGCAATCCAGTGCAGCAAAGAACAACGCGAGAGTTGTACGACGTGACTTTCCAGCAGGGGCCATTGGGGCTAGCGCTGTCGCTCGAAGAGCGTGTCTTGGTGAAGTCTCTCAACGATAACGCGGACGGAACTCCTGGACAAGCTTCTCTCAGCGGCCGTATCCAGCCCGGCGATGTGATCGAGCGAGTGAATGGCAAACCGTACGGATCCCTACGCGATCTGTCCCAGTTTACAGCATCTTTGGTCACGCTGCCACGGCCGATTGTGATCACGTTCTCGAAGGAAGTTCCTCTTGCCAGCCAACCGGTGCACGATCCAGCGAGTGAAAACCCGTTCAGCGACAAGCAGGCACTGGCCCGAGCGTTGGGGATGCACACTCGAGCCAGTGCGCAGCTGAAAACACTTTGTGTGGATGTCACGCAGCTCACGTCGCTCCCGCTTACGATCGAAGACTTTGGAATCCAAAAGCCGACCATCGTGGGCGTGACAAGTCGGATCCTGTGCGAACCGAGAAACGAATCCGGTGAGGAGTTGGAAGTTGGCGATTGCTTCATCGGTGTGAACGGCGTATCGACGGCGGGACTTCCGTGGGAGGCAGTGAGCCGAATCCTCTTTCAAATCCGCGGGCCGGTGTACATGCACTTCACTGCGCGAGTTCGAGTCAGCACGTCGTTCCAAGCCCATGATGCCTGCGTTCGCCAAGCTAACGCAGCCTACTCGGAAGCCGAGTACTTGCTGCCAAAGCTCGAGACAGCCAAGCGTACCGAGGCTTTCGTGCGGCGTTTTGTTCCTCGATCGTTGTGCCTGGGGAAATGCAGCAACGGGTACAGCTACTACCAATTCCACGGCGACATACGAGAGCTGTACGCCAAGTCGGCGGGCGGCCAGTGGTTTACTGTAGGCGCCGCTAACACGACTGCAGTACGGAAGCTGCTCGCGTTCCTCGAAGGCACAAAGAACTCGCGAGATCTCGTGGTTGCCGACAAGATCCGAGCTGCGCTGTGTCTGCAGGTTACAGGCCCGACCACCACGATGTCGAGTGCACTAGCAATGATCCAGCCGTTCTTGCAGAGTGGTCCGTTTGCAGTTTCAACGGAAGTGACGTCGGCCGCATCGGATAATGGTGTCGAGATGGAGAAATACGACGCGTGGCTCTCGTACCTCGGTCGAAAGTATCTAGTCGGCAGCTTTGCCTCCCGCCAAGAGGCAGACGCGGCGTTGAAGCTCGCGGAGCAACTCGTGCGCACGGAAGGCACCCACACACTCCCGTCGACAACGTCTCCAGCAGCACTCATCCAGCGAATTCCTACTCTCCCCGTGCCGATTCTGAAGGCGGAAATGGTCGTCCGACGACTGTTCCAGCGACGTTACGAGTATGGCAGCGTGGCGGATGCCTCGGGCAACCACAAACGCGTGCCAATGTCCCAGTCAGTTGTTCAGGATCTTCGAGGAGGCTTACAAGGTGGAGGCAGTCACCTGGGGTACGGTAACTCATCCGGGAGTGGTGGAGGCATACTGCCTGGAAGCACCATGGCTCAGCAGAGCGAGATGCTGAAGCGAAAAGCTGCCGAGGCCATGCTCCAGAACGAGAACGCGATGCGACAGCGAAGCGAAGCACAGAAGCGTGCGCGACCACAGTCGGCGCAGCACGTGCCACAACCGTCTGGCCCGTATCCATCGCCTCAGCCGTCTCCAGCAGCTAGGCGCCAGTTGCAGCCCTTGGCGGACCAAGGACGCTCGATGCTCGCAGCCTGGAACAACTACGCGCGAGCTCCGACGCCGTCGACGACCCACGGGCTCGCGTTTGCGTGTTTGACGAGCTTCGAAGAAGTCAAGAAGGCGACGACGAGGCTTCTGTCCGATCCGAGCCACCCCGTGCCGGATGCGGTGACCTTCGCGAGTCTCCACCATGCCTACGTCGTCGGCCTCGTTTGTGCGTTGACAGCGCAAGCTCTCACCAACAGTCAGCGTTCCCAGGGAGACTCTCAGCTGGTGAAGACCGTCGCGGACGCCTTCGCGACGGCGTTGCTCTGCTGCATCGAAGCATCGCCTGCACTACGTAGCCGCGCCATGGGCGGCTTTGCGGCTGCCGTCAAGCAATGCGACCGCACAATGCGACCTCGTGATCTGTCCGAGCCGCTGCACCACATCGCCAACTTCGTCGTGCAATTCGTTCAGGTATCGCGGTACCTGGCGAGTGGCAGCTTCGATGACATGACGACCTGCCGACCGGTCGTGAGTGACGACCCACGTGCGATGGAGATGCTGCCAGCAACGTTCGCGCAGCAAATCCGACTGCTGGAGAACGTCCGGCGGGCGTATGTCACGCGGCTGAACAGTGGCGCGGCGCCTCCTCCTGTGCGACCGAACAGCGCGTCTCCAAACGGAAACCGAGTGAATCCAGGCGCTGAGCAGTACGCTCAAGTGGACTTCGGTCCAGGGCCCCTCGGCATCATGATCAATTACTCAGCTCGTGGGAAGGTTGTCGTGACCGAGTATTCCAACGATCGAGGCCAGCCAGGCCAGGCACAAGCGTCTGGCAAGGTGTCGATTGGCGACGAAGTGTACGCGATCAATGGCCGTTTGGTGGAAGCGATCGGAGGCATGGAAGGGTTCAAGGCATTCGTCGCAAGTGGCCAGCGACCGATCCGTGTGACGTTCAAGAAGACACCCGAGTCGGCCATGATGCCAATGCGCACCAGCGCCGATATCAATCCAACTGCACGTCGCCCCAGCCCTCAACCGGTCGCTCCGATGGCTTACGGATATCCGCAATCGCAAGGAATTCCAGAGCATCTGCGTCAGCAGCAGCAGCAGCAGCAGCAACAGCAACCGCTCCAGCCCATTCCGATTGCCGTTTCTGGAATGAACGCTCAGCAGATGCTCTACCAGAATGGCGGGCTGCCGCAGAGCATGCCTCGACCGATGTATCCGCAGCCAGGAGGTAGTGTAGCCCAGCAGGGCTTCGGCTCCATGCCCGCGTATCCCACGCCGGGTGGCTACGACATGATGCCAGGTATGTACGACAACACGCCGAACGCCAACTTGATGCCTGCTCCGCTCAACTGGCAGCCGTCGAGTCAGCCACATCAGCAGCAGTCGCAGCTTCAGCCGCAGCCGTTGCCATCGTTCAACCCGCAGTCAATGCATCTCAACCCGAGAAACGACGGTAACGCACCGGCAAACACCATGCGGACGCCACCGCCGTTCCCGAGATCGTCGGCGTCGATGGGGTTCCCGTCGCCACCGGATCTAGGAGCGATGAACAATCGCTCGGCGCCTGGCCCAGTGCCCATGTCGATGCCCCCGGCTCCGTACGGAGCTCCTGGCGGATTCGTGGCTGCGAACGACCCGAGTCTTCCAGATAGCGAAGCCAACAGCATCTCGTACTTCGACGCAAATGGCACGACGTTCCGGAGCACACCAGACTTCGAAATCGACACGACTGCGACCAGCGCGTCGTCTGTAGTCGCGGATGAAACCAGCACGGTGGACGGCGATGGCAACGACTCGATCCTGGACATGGATACGGAAGAGGAGAGCGACCGCGAAGGCGACTCGGTCGACGGAGGACATTCCGGAAGCATCTCGCAGATGACGACGCCCGCGAACTCGGACGTTGAAAGCGATGCCACGAGTCGGCGGGTCGATGCGCGATCCCCGACTCGCGCGACGCCAGTGAGTGCAACACAAAAGATGCCGCCACCAGCCTCTTCAGTGCCGACGGGTGCAGGGACCGAGAAGAAGCCAACGAAGAAGGCGAAGAATGGAGACGACTCGTCCGTGGAGGTCGTCGATGTGGAGCAGGAGGACATGACGCTGAGCATGGCGCGGCGTTCGGCGCGAGTGCCACGCAAGATCACGACCAACATCGCCGACATGTACAACCCGGAGCTGAACGGAAGCAACGCGCGAGGCAGTAGCGGCCGCACAGCGAGTGGCGGCGGAGCCCCAGGGCGAGGCGAGGTCGTTGAGCCAACTCACGGCGAGGTTGGTGAGCTGGCGACCGAGTTGCTGGAGGGGTTCCAAGCTACGATCCGAACGGGTAAGCGAGACGCCGTCCCCACGACGCTGCGATTGCTTCGTGCGCAGCTTTTGGCGATCGAAGCGGCGATCCCGCGTGAAGCCTTCCGAGCCGGACGGTGGTCGCGTGTGATCCGAGCAGCGTGGAGCGAGATGGTGTACTCGAGTGACAGCTCGTCGATGGTGCTGGAGGCGACGCTGTTTCTGGAGACCAACCTCGAGAACGAGTGGCTCGAGTCGTTCTGGAAGTCGTCGTCCGTGCCGACAGCCAGATACGCGCTCAGCACGTCGACGACGGCCTCGGCTGCGATGCGGTTGTACGCGCTGGACGATGCGATCACGTACGTGCGTGCGAAGCGAGGCGGCGGCGGCGGTCGACGCAAGCCAGGCCGTCCAAGCGGCAGCGAGCAGTCGTCACCAGTCAAGGCGCCGGTGACAGTCGACCTCACGGCTTCCAGCGCTACATCAGCAATGCACCCGAGCGAGCTGCTCTTCGTGGCCAAGCTGCCGGCGGGCGTCGTGGACGTGGCCAACCGCATCGTCGACCGCATCCTCGTGCTGCAGCGCGAGAAGACCCAGAACGCCTTCGTCTATCGCAAGGTGCGTTTGATATCCCCTTCTCAGGTATGATATGGGGTCCTGACATGACATGAATGAATTTCTAGGCGCTTCGTGAGCTCATGGCGATCACGGATCTGACGGAGAACCAGCTCGAGCAGTGGATTCG
Source organism: Pythium apleroticum (assembly GCA_023337875.1). Classification (NCBI taxonomy): domain Eukaryota; phylum Oomycota; class Peronosporomycetes; order Pythiales; family Pythiaceae; genus Pythium; species Pythium apleroticum. The sequence continues at coordinate 20,882 of JAADXN010000337.1, read as the reverse complement.
AGCCGCCGCGAACAACGCCCAGCAGCTCGCGATGGCCAGCCTCAGCAGCAGCGCCGGCCAGCCCCACTCGACGTCGTCAGCCATGCGTCAGCCGACGCCGAAGCGCAAACTCGGAGCCGGCCAGCCAGCCGCAGTAGCTGGTGACGACCAGCGGCCGAGTCGCAAGCGCAAGCTCGTGTCTTCGGGGCCGAGTGTCGCGCTGCCGTGCTACCAGACACAGAGCGAGTCGCCGTACCGCCTCGCGTCGCCGTCGGACCGCTCGCTGAAGCCGCGACTGGAGCTCATCGTGGCGACGCTGCTGAAAAACGAGCTCGCGATGCCCTTCGCGGCGCCCGTGAACCCGCGTGACGTGCCTGGCTACACGGACATCATCGACCAGCCCATGGACCTGGGCACGATCCAGCAGCGGCTCGCGCGCGGCTACTACGACAACCGCCTCGACCAAGTCGCGCACGACGTGGACCTCGTGTGGACCAACTGCTTCCACTTCAACCGCCTCGACGCCGAGATCTCCAAGTGCTCCAACCGCCTGCGCTGTACGTCTCTCGCTCTCTGCTATCTGATCCTTCCTATCATTGCTGTGACTCTGACTGTTGTTGCCGTTGTGTAGCCATCTTCAATCGGCTGTTCGAGCACTGGATCGCGTCGCAGGCGCCCGGCACACCGCTGGCCGCGCTGCCGTCGGAGGAGGCGTGTCGCCAGTGCCTGCAGACGCACGCGTCCGACCGCATGCTGCTCTGCGACTCGTGCGACGCCGCCTACCACTTGTTCTGCCTCTCGCCGCCGCTGGACGCCATCCCGGCGGGCGACTGGTTCTGTCCGCGCTGCCCGATCCAGCAGCTCACGCTGCCGCCGCAGTAACAAGCGCCGCAGCTCCACACAACCAACGTACAAGTAGATTCCTGCACACTTTATAGATTGTACTTTGCATTGGCTTCCATTGGCGATTTCTTACTAGTACTAACTTGGCATAAATATTGAGTAGGCTGGCTAATTGGCTGGCGTTCAGACGCGGCGGCTCATGCGGAGCGACTCGGTGCGGCGCATGGCCTCGACCGTGGGCCGCGCCACGGCGTCGCCGTCCTGCAGCTGCCTGTGGATGACGGCGTCCGTGGCGGGCGACGCGTAGTCGGCCAGGAAGAGCTCGTCCACGGCGTCCTGCTGGTGCGGCAGCAGCTCGAGCGGACTCGGGGCCTTGGTGGCCACGGCCTCCATCTCCACGGCCGCCCACGTGGACAGCGGCGACGTCGGGCGGAACATCACGTCCAGGTCCTGCACGCGGAACGTCGTCGTGGCCGAGGACGACGCCGTCGACGCGATGGACAGCGACGACGTGAGCCGCGCGCGGCTGGACGGGGCCGACTCGGTCGTGGCGTCCGAGTCGAGGCTCGCGCTGGGCTGCGCCAGCGTCACCGTCTTGGCGTCGTGGTCGTGGAGGTGCTCGTGGACCAGCAGGAACTCGCGCACGACGCGCAGCGCGTCGCACCGGTCCTCCAGCTCCTCTCCGTTCTGGAGCTGCGAGGCCTCGAGCCAGTCGTCGTAGTCGTCGTCGTCGTCGTCCTGCGTGGCCAGCAGCCCCTGCGTCGTCTCCAGCAGCACCTGCACGAACGCGTTCAGCTGCTGCATGCGCTGGCCTTCCACCTTGTGCTTGGGGGCGCCGAAGCCCGAGAACCGCGACGGGAACGCCAGCGCCGCGAACGCGCTCGCCAGCTCTCGACACTGCGCGCACATTTTCTGATTGGTGCTGTTGCCGTTGTTGCTGTGGTGGGAGAGGCCGTGGGGCTTGGCCAGCACGGCCTTGAGCGTCGCGTGGAGCGCGCGGAACTCGGAGAAGCGGCGCGCGACGTACCACTGGCGGCCGGCGCGCGCCACGCGCAGCACGTAGAGCGTCGCGTGCTGCGCCATCTTGGCGGAGCGGCCGTAGGACACGAGCCGCGCGGCCACGGGGCGCAGCGCCCGCGACTCGACCGTCAGGGGGGACACGACGGAGCTCGTCATGGCGGGGAGAACCGGAATTTGAGGCGGGATACGGTAAGTGGCAGAGTGATCCGACACTCGGGATGGAACCGAAATGGTGGTGTTGTATCTGAACGGGGGAGATCGGGAAATGGCGTTTGGGGGAGAACGGTTCCGGACGGATGGAAAAGAATGCGAGTGATGATCCGATCGCCGCAACTCTTGTGGTGGTTAATCCAGTTGCACACAAGACCGCGCGGAAGTGGAAGGACAGACACGAATTGCACCCAGAACCCTAATCGGAGAACGGAGTCATCATCGTCACTTGGTCCAGCCAATCAGCGACGCGGTGAGCTGGAAATCGAAGCGGAGGTTTAGGGGACATCACCATCACTCCGAAACGTCCCATGTAGATTTCTGTTCTGTTGGATAAACGACCATCACCACCGACCAAATTGACGGGAACCGAAACGGCGTTTGGCTTGCATTTTGGTTCTGTGGCTCATCAAATTGGGACACTCGGGAGCTTCAAGCCAGCCGAAAGCCGAATGGATTACACTATGGAATCAATCACTCAGAACCAGTGGTTCCAGTATACAGTGTATGCGACGACCTGATGTTGATGGAGTAACATCACTGCCTTGAGACGGAGTGATTGTGTGATCGAAGGGTCCTCCGCCTAACATGAAGCCGTAAAGCAGTAGGTTTCCAGGCGATCGCATGGTGCGTTGAATGCGCTGTCCGGCTGGAAGCTCCTCATTCTGCTTGGAGTTTCCCTCGCGGAATCGAATGACAGCCAGTCAGTGCGCCTGTGGAAGTATGCAACGCACGCCAGCCACATGTGGCGAGTTACGCGGCTGCCTCACGTACAGTACGACACGCGTACCTACAGGACTGATTGATGGCCTCTCCAACTCAAGCCCAACGCACAGCTCGGAAACCAGCCATGGAGGCATGGAGCCTCCATGTCATGGCTGACAACACAAAGCTGGGTTCAAATGGCGACCCTCGCTCACGGACACGCAGTGCACTGAGTGCACCACCTCACGCCGTGGTGATTCCTCTTGTCTTCACTCCCGTCTGCATGCGAGTGAGTTGAAGTGGCAAGCCTCTGATTTTTTGACTGTGAGTTCATCAATCAATCCGAGTGATGGTCAATGCTGGCTTGAACTGTCCTAGAATAGGTCCATTTCACCGTACTGTATCCTTCACAACAAGAGCCTCTCGTCCCAATCGACAATCCTGCATTTTCGACAATTCCGACAGCGTCTCCTTTGGCGGATCTGCGTTCAGCGCTGTGATTGGCTGGTGCTTTGATACTTTGGTGTGGCGCGCGTGTGGCACGCGAAACCCCCCACGGCCAGTGTTGCATGTTGGCTCGGGAGCCCCTCCATCCAATCCGATCCAACCCAGTCGCTGCTGGCTTGGCCGGCGCCACTTTGGGCTTCCCCCTTTCCAACCACCCGCACGAAAGAACCACCCACGCAGCACCATGCCATCGGACGACGAACGCTCGAACGCCAGCGACTCGGAGGAGGAGATCGAGGAGACGGTGGAGCAGAAGGTCATCGAGGACCTGAGCTCCTCGGATGTCGTCGAGAAGTACCGTCTCGCGGCCGAGATCGCGCAGTCGGCGCTCCAGGGCGTGCTCTCGCAGATCGTGGCCGGCAAGGACGTCGTCGAGCTGTGCAAGTTCGGTGACCTCATCATCGCGCAGCGCTGCGCCGCCATCTTCAAGAGCAAGAAGGTGGAGAAGGGCATCGCCTTCCCGACCTGCGTGTCGGTGAACGAGGTCGTGTGCCACTTCTCGCCGCTGCCAGCCGAGTCGACCACGATCAAGGCCGGCGACTGGGTCAAGATCGACCTGGGCTGCCACATTGACGGCTTCATCGCCGTCGTGGCGCACACCGCCATCGTGCCAGAGGAGGGCTCGGCGGCCGAGCAGCCGTTCCCAGAGCTCGCCGGCCCAGAGGCCGATGTGCTCAAGTGCGCGAACGACGCCGTGGAGATCTGCGCGCGTCTCATCAAGCCGGGCAACACGAACCTGCAGGTGACCGAGGCGCTGACCAAGCTCGAGGCTGCGTACGGCGTCAAGTCGCTCCAGGGCACGCTCATGCACCAGCTCAAGCGCTTCGTGATCGACGGCAGCAAGCTGATCGCGCAGAAGTTGGACCCGGAGAACCGCACGCCAAAGGTGACCTTCGAGGCCAACGAGGTGTACACGATCGACATCTGCTACACGACGGGCAGCGAGAAGCCGCTGACCAGCGAGCGCCGCACGACCGTGTTCAAGCGCCAGGTGGACAAGAACTACCGCCTGAAGATGAAGTCGTCGCGCTACGTGCTGAGCGAGGTGAACGCCAAGCACCCGACGCTGCCATTCTCGATTCGTTCGTTCGAGGACGAGGCGCAGGCGCGTATGGGCGTGATTGAGGCCGTCAAGCACGAGCTTCTGCAGCCATACCCGATCCTTGAGGGCCGTGCCGGCGACAAGGTCGCGCACTTCAAGGCCACCGTGCTGCTCCTGCCAAACGGCACGACCAAGATCACGGGCCTGCCATTCCCATCGGACCGTGTCAAGTCGGACAAGACCGTGGATGAGGAGACCGCGGCGATCCTGGCGTCGTCCCTGAAAAAGAAGACCAACAAGAAGAAGAAGAAGACGGCTGCCAAGGCCGAGTAAGTCGATGATCATCAACGACTCACAGAGCAGGTAGCACGAGGAGCGATGCACGGCACGTGGTGGGCGTGGGGTCACGGGTACTACAGTAGTAGGCTGTCAGCCGACGGACGAAGGAGCTCCTCGCCTAGTGTCGCAGCGATCTCCCTGTTAAGGAATAGTAAGATATGACTTGGGTTTTCTCTTCCCTTTGAGACTGCTTCAACGTCGTAGTGTGCGTGTCGTCACGGAAGAAGTGGCTTCCTGTTTCTGCACTTGGATGAGCTGGGCTGCTCGCGTGTGGAAAACCTGAATAGCAAGATGAGAAAGAGATTCGCTTTTCAGACTCAACAAGGTGCAATGGGATGTGCTTCGAACCTCGTGATGCGAGATGCAAATGACTTGGCTGTGGCTGAAGTGTTCGAGAACCAGATCTGCCACGATGCGCTGGCACGTACATGAAGCAGTGGGTGAGTTGGAGTGGATGTTTTGCGGGACATTGTCCATGAAAGCTCACTCACCTGGTTGTGCTCGTCCAAGGCAGCATCCACTTCGTCAAGCACATACAGGGGCGATGCGTTGTAGCGTGCCAAAGCGAACACGTAGGCCAAGCCTAGATGAGAGATAGAGATAGAGAGAGAGAGAGAGCAGAGGTCAGAGCGGCGCTTCTGAACGTTGAAGTTCTGTTGCGCTTACCCAGCATCGCCAGTTGTCCGCCTGACAACTCTTTGGTCGCGCCTATGCCCACCTCGTCGCTCGAAGCGACTCCCGACGACGTCACCTCGAAGGTCACTCCCGCCTGTGAAAGAGGAAAGTGCTGTTAGAGTAGAGTGACTTCAGTTGAGAATCAAGTCAATCGAACAAACCTCGATGTTCGTTTCCTCGCCTTGCAACTCCACGCACTTTGATGGCACGACTTGAGCGAAGATATCGCGAAGGCACCGTCTCACGTGGGCGAACGCGACCTTGTTTGCCTGCACGGAGCGTTGCTGCGTGGACCGGATTCCATCTTCCAGATGCAGGATGGCTGTTTGCAAGTTTTGCACTTGGGTCTCAAAGCGAGTGAGTCTGCGCTGCTTGAAGAGGACAGTCTCCTCAGTCACTCGAGGTGCCGATGCGAGTTCTTGCAGGATGACTTTCTTTCTCACGATGCATGAAGAGAGCTGCTTCTTGGCGTGCACACGCTCTGCTTCCAGTTGCTCGATCGATGGAGATGAGTGATCTTCATCTTCTTGCATGGGCTCGTTCTGTTGAGTCGCATCCTTGACGGCTTCTTCCAGCTCGTTCAGTTGCGTCTGCAGTTGGAGTTTCTGAGCAGCCACTCGATCAGCTTCGGTTCCGAGCGATTTTGCCGACGCGGACAATGCCCTAGTAAAAGCCACTCACGGTTAGTTCATGGTTCACAGTGAGCTGATACTTGCAAATGCATTTGTACCTCATCTCTTCTTCCGTCGACGCGAGTGAGGCTTGCGCATCGAGCGACTGCTTCAATCTGGCAGCCAAAACTTCTCCTTGAGACGCATGCGTCTGCAACAGGGTACGTAGTCCGACTTTTTGCTCCTGCAATGCCTTCAGGCAGAGTTCGTTCTCCTTCATGTCGTGCTTCACCTGGTCAAACTGACTCTGCAGCGTAGCTAACAAGAGCTAGATCCCAAACATCAGCAAATTGTACGTGTTTGAGAGAGCTGCCTAACGCCACGTACCTCAATCTCGGCGTGTGCTGATGTCGCCTCTCCAACTCTTTGCTTGAGTTCCACCAGACTTTGATTTGCGAAGACTGCTTCCCGCGGATCGAGAAGTTGCGATGAGCGACAATCACGATTCGCTTTCTGGTACGTTTCCAAATCTCGCTTCAGCACAAGCTTCCGCAGGCTGGAGTATCGAAGAGCGCTCTGCTCTTGCGCAAGCGAATCGTGCTTGTGGTCCTGGTTGACGAGATCTCTTCGAACTGCCTCAATCTCTATCTCTGTTTCACGTCTCTGTCGTCTGATGTGGCATGTACAACAAGTTAGCCCAAGATGCCTCGGGTCAAAGCGACTCGCGTTGGGCACAACATACAGCAAGTGATCTCGTTGTTCTTCGAGCGTGGACAATGACCGCAACTTTTCCTGAATGTCTTCGACCTTGACCAGCTCTTTCTCGGTGCGAGAGCTACATGTTACAGTTGTGCTTAGTGATATGCGCTCACTCTGTAAGGAAGACAGCAGCCACTTACCAGCGCTCACGAGCAGTAGGTAGACGAATGAACGAGTCAAACACTTTGTTTTCACCGTGGAATCCGCCTGAGAGCATCTGAAGAAGTCACCACCAGTTAGTCATTTCGCTCGAGATTGAGGACAAATTACAGTCTGGGCGTACTCCAGGGCTGTGCATGTTCAAGTTGACAGACACAGAGGGGAGACCGTACTTGCGCAGAACGGCTTGCCCGATATCATCGGTGCGAACGAGCAGCCACGATCCCACGGCTAAGCAGAATACGTGGATATCAGTTTCCGCTTTAATTGAAAGCCATTTACGGATGATGAGGAGACCTTTACGAAGACTCGTCATTGCCGCGTCTCGAACGTTCTGATGAACGTGCTCGGAAACAGATACAAGCTCAAGCGGATCAATCACGTTCGATCGCCCATGCTCCTTGTAGACTGCTGAGATGCAACGGTCGAGCTTTCTTGGCTGGATCTTGAGTGCGTTAACTGGCCTTCACATAGTGAAGTCGAACACGTCAGAACGTAACGCCACCCGAGCAATGAAGTCTCATACCATATCGAGAATGAGTGTTGGTTGCGATTCACAGCGAGAATGCGCTTTGCCATGTCGACGTTCGCGCAAATTCGTGTCTGGAGGCTCTTTTGCACGATCAAGCCAAGCGGCCCACACCATTGACGCAGATCTCGCTCGGGAAGGTCCTTCACTCGAAAGAGATCCTTGAGCAGCCCAAAATCGTCTGCAGTTGATGGTTAACTTCGACGAAGAAATTGATCGCCTGGAGGTACCAACCTTCTCCTTGCTTCTCAACGTGGAGCTTCGGCAAATACGCTTGAATCGAGCGCAGCTCTGCGTGCGATCGATTGAGATCAAGCCTCAATGACTTCAGTTCACGACTCACACGAGTTTCAGTCCAGCCAGTGCACTCGGATCGTAGCCGACAAGTTTCGTCGTCGATCTTGCTGATGTTGACTGTGAGCTCCCGCTGCAGCTCATCCAGGGTGTCTCGCTTCGTCCGAATTGCATGTTGATGGCGTTCCTGTCGTATGACGACGTTAGCTTTGGATCAATTCTACTGTCAGTGACGGAGTCGAACCGTTGAGACAAGCTCGCTGTTGAGGAGTTCAGCTGTTTGTTGGAGATCTTCGTTCTCGACCTGGCATCATCGTTGTTGTTAACCAAGCGCCCGCACCATAGTCCATAGAAAATAAGCTATTCACCTCTTCCAGTCGCCGCGAAAGTTCCCGGTGCACCTGGGATTTGGTTCGATGGTGCTCCACAGAGTCGATATACACTTGACGCAATGTCTCCATGGACGACATCTGTGCTGTGACTTCACTGAGTTCCTGCAAACAACCCAAGATTCAGTGACTTGAATGGCACTGTACAGATTGACAACTCACCACCTCTTTTGCGGACTTTGTGGCCCCGGCATCACTCAATTCTCCCTCTAGGCGTTTCAGATCCAATTGATCCTGGTGCTGTTGCTGGAGAAGCCGAGAAATGCGCGACGAGACCTCTTCCTGCTGTGCGGTGACTCGTATAACTTCGAGCTGAAGGGCATCGTACTCGGTTTGTGTTGTCGTGGCATTGCCAACTCCCCCTCTCAATGCGGCAGCTTCTTGCTCGCAGCGAAAGATCTGTGCTCTTGTTGCTGATAATCTCGTTGCGACCATCATTTCTGAGTTCTCCAGCTCAATCTTCTTGGATCGGACACCCTCCAGTTCTGCACACATGAAACATATTAGAAATCGATCACACATAAACGCGCATAAATCTGCAGCACGTACTCGCTGACAGTATCTTGGACTTCATCCGCTCACAGATACCTGTGAGTGACGCGATTTCGCGCTCATTCTGCCTCCACACATACGCTGTTTCAGACGTGAAAACACATACACAGATAGCCGTGACCAACATACGTCTCGCTGCGCTTGATAGAGCTCAATGATTGCCGAATCCCGGCGTACGACTTCGCTCTGGTTACAATTGTCACGTCAATACCTTCTCAAGCGCACGACTATTGATGCTGCTCGCACCAAATAGCGGATATTCTGCTCGATCGTCTGCACCGAGAGCTTGAATCCCTCGAGGGCTACTTGAGCTTCTTCTCGATACTCGAAGAACAACTTTGTGCCACCCGCCTGTTCATTTCGCCAGAGATCCACTCAGTTCTTTCTTCAAAACGGAAATCATCGGTGTAACGCAGCTCACCTCACACAAAAACGCCGCCAGCTCCACTGGCGTGCGACTTGGCATCTTGTGGACGACGTTCTGTTGGATCATCCTGTGGATATCACGCGTAGTACGATCTGTTAATCGAGTGCGCAGGCATCCATCGAGAAGTCAACTCACCACAGCGAGACGTCGACATTGATGCCACACTGCAACCGCAAGTGGCGTTTCACGTCTGCGAACATGAGCCACCGATTCGGATTAACCTTCAGCACCGCCATTTTCCACAAGCACGCTCAGAAGACACAACTCACGCTTGATTGGCGTGATGCGGTTGTTCATTCTGTATGTGCGGTGGCCCGTACGTGCGCAAAGCGACGCGGAGAGTGTGAGCGGTTCGTTTTCTGTGGGATATCATCCACACAGTTCGAGGTCAGCCAGCACATGCAATCAATCAGGACCACTAGTCGGTACTCACGCCGCGTCCGTATATGGAGCGTCACGCGCGTCGTCGTGTCCTGCGCACTGGAGGAACTTCTGCGCTTGGAGTGGAGCTCCTTCATACAGGACACCCGCAGACGAGCGCAACTGCTCTCGCCAAAGGCAAAACAAATCGCCTCTGTTGTACACCACGGGGATCATCGTGTCAGTCAGCACGTGCATAGGAATCGCCACTTCCAGTGGAAACGCCATCATCGATTTCTCGGGCTGACACTTCACCTAGAATATTGGATTTCCCTTGGAATTGCACAGCGCATATCGTGAGTTCTAGCGCACTTCCACCACTCCAACCGCCACGTGCACGCACCTGATCCATTGGAGCCTGTGATGCAGTTGAGCCGCGGCCCGAACACCACCTCATGGCATCCGTAGAAACACTTGAAGTTCTCCATCTCCATGCGCTCCAGCAACATGTCATCGCCTTCTTCCGTCGTCGTCTTCCTCGCGCTTTCAACTTTTCCGCCCCACCTTTCAAGGGAAACTTCAACTTTGCCTCTTCGATGTCGCACGAAGGTTGCTTGAATAATTCATGTCGCGCGAAGGTACCGAAGAAATGGTTAACTTTGGTGCGGCATTTTCATTTTCAAAAGTTAAATAGGCCGCCCATGATGCGGGGCATTTCAGGTGTCTATGGGCACTGCGACGCTGGCAATCTATCGCAGGTTCTGGTTCTGTTTGTGGCGCGTGAGCGACGGCAGCACGATGCTAGGCAGTGGCGGGCTCGTGCTGGCCGATCGCTCCGTTGAAGCCGCAGCCGGTGCACTAGAAGTCGTCCATGACGGTACTCGTGTTGACGGCGCTGACATCGAGTCCTTGCTGCGGTCCAGAAATGACAGCAACGGGATGGACGTTGGCTCCACTGCTGGTGTGTGGTGGCGTCCGTGGCTCGTGAAATGGTCGCTGGGGTGCGCAGACGCTGAGCTCATGGCATTGTGGCCGAGCGATGGCATCGCGGTGGTGGCGGACTGCAGGAAGCGCGGAGGCAGCAGCAAGTAGTTCTGCTGCTGGGCCTCGGACTCGCGCTTCTCCTCCATCCGATCGAACATTGACCGTGTTGACGGCAACGGATACGAATAAGGCAGCGGACGCAATTCCTCATCTTCGTGGGTGCGTGGGTTGGAGCCGGGCATGCTCTTGAACGCATCGACGGCGCTGCGCTGGTGGCCGCGGTGGCTAGCATCGGCTTCCATGTCGTGGTCGTATCCGGCGTGGTGCTGAGTGTGCACGTTCTCACGGTTGCCGATACCGTAAAGCACCGGTCGCGGGAGCGGAAGCGACTGCTGCATTGGCATACCTGCGCTAAGCCCAAAGCTGCTGGCAGGTGGCAGTGGCAACGCCTCGTGCGATCGAAGTCTTGCAAGAGGCTGGGCTAGAAAGTCGACCCGGGGATGAGGAGCTGCATCCGCGCTGTCCATGGGCGACGGCGGGCTGCGCATGTGGAAGCTGCCACGTGCATGACTCATCGAAGGTGGCGACGCCATCATGCGGTCCGATAGTTGCTCGGTCTCCGTTTCTTCACCGTCATCAACGTCTGAGTTGTCCGCGAGCTTGGAGTGTGACTTGCATCGACCCTTGACTTGCGAGAACTTCTCACAGTTGGGCACGGTGCAGCGCCGCCCACCACCGTGCGAGATGCAAAAGCCTTTGCTTTGCGCGAGCTTGGAGCAGCCTTGGTGCTGGCAGCGACGGCCACCGCCGTGGGCTATGCACAGACCGCGACTCTGGGCGAGCTTGTTGCAACTGGGGTCTCGGCAACGCGACCCACCGCCGTGAGCCTTGCACAGCCCACGCGTCTGCGCGAACTTCTCGCAGCCTTCATGCTGACAGCGTGCGCGGTTGCCGTTGCGTCTGGTTGCACTCATGACGGTCAGACCACTGGTGCGCTGACGCGTGCTGGACACTGGAAATCCTGTAATGGCGAGAATGGTGAACGCTGAGGAGGATGCTGGTTGCTGATCAAGATGGGAGACGCAAACGGAATGCGAGCTCCGAGGCCGTGTTGGCAAGTCCTCGAGTGTATTCGGTTGGGGCAGCGGATGCCTGACGGATCGTCCAACACTCGCAAGGTCGTGCGTTCAGAAGTGGCCTGCAGAGGCGGTCGCTTGATCTCGTTGTAGCCACGCAGCTGGCCGGTTCGTCGCGCACGACGACGTTTATCGTCCTGCCCACGCACGTCTCCAATGCGATGTGTGATGTGTGCTAATCAAGACTGTATGTGTTGGCGCAGTGGGGACAAGTGTAGCTGCCAGCGTGCAGGATGGTTGCTGTGGAGCTGCTGCTGGACGAGTGAGACCGTCGGTCGTCGCGCGTGTTTGATGCTGACAGCCACCTGGTGGGTCCAGTGCAGCCATCTGGCACTCCGTACCACAATGCCACTGTACTCGTCGGCCCTTCTCTTGACGCCGGCGGACGTCCCAGGTCTCATCTCGAAAAGAGATCAAGTGAGCCGACGCATCTTGATCAGAGTGGCCGTGGTGAGCCCCCACAGTACAGTAAACCTCCACACTGTATGCTGGTTTCGTGCAACTGGCGCAGCGGGACATGTCGGATCGGCAGGAAACCCCTCAGTCTGGTAAACGCACATACCGGTAGGTGCATTGGAGCGCTGGGCAACAGCGCAACAACGCTACACATTCACATTTTTTAGGCTCGTCGAGACAATATTTCACCCACAGCGCCGGAGAGGGAGCACCTAAGTGACATCCAGGATAGCCTTGATTTAGGCATGATTGTCGGGTGCGCAGCTCTCGCCTGCTTTTTCGGAAAAAGGCTCGACGCTTGCCCAGAAGGGCCACACGCGAGGCATATCCCAAAGCAGTTCGTTAACGGACAGTGTCTCTTGTGATGCGATCAAGCATCACGTTGAAGCGGCTTTTGCTTGATTTTTCGGGTTGCGCGGCACCACCAGCTGCCTTCCAAGCAGCCATTCGGCTCGCGGAAACCGAACGCATGCACAGAAGGCGAGCGAACTCAGCCACGCGGTCACGGATATGTTGGACATGTCATCGGGTCTTGTTAGTCAGCCCCCACGATGAGACTCCCAATCTCTGTTCGAGCATAGCTAGGTTGCACGGCAGCTGGCTGTTTGGCTCGGCACCGACTTGAATAGTGAGTCACTAGTGACACAGTGGCACCGCTCTTCCAATCCAACCAAATGAGTTTCTGCACCACCGAAGTGCGTTTTGACATTCGAAATGGAATGGCCTCCCAGGAATCCACCGCGAGCGGGTCCACCAGCTGCTTGACCCTCCATATCAGTAGGCGCCGACGTGGAAGCTGGAGCCATCGTGCGTCACGATACAATACATACAGACTGCTGGGAAGGCCTTCCTGGTATGTCCAGGTGCCTACAGGATCAACCAGCAACATGGCGCTCACATCCAGATGAGCTCCTCAATGAAGAGACCAAAACTCCTCGTGAGCTGCCAGATGTACGGACGCTCGTCGTCGTCAAACCAGCTGGTTTCGTGGAACACTGATCCAGTCAGAGCCGCTTCGGGAAAATACGCTAAAAAGGGGTCACATACCGTATCTAGTCCCGGAATACACCGTATTTAGTCAGCTTCCCTCTGAGTTGCAGTCGTTCGCCCATGACAAAGATGTCCTTCCTGGAAGATCCGGAAGGGAAGGCAAGTCGCCACGGCCAGTGCCACTGTGTCCTACTGTATCTCTCCACTGCAGAACAGGACTCTGAAGTACAGTATCCGCCACGCCAGCGGATACGTTTGGGTGAGGCATCCGCCGAGGACGCAAAACCCCCTCGCTGAGGCCGCTGCAGTATCCAGCGAGAGCCATCGCACGGAGCAACGACGGAGATGGAGGCACGCAGGCAAGTAGACAACGCTGTCCAAGGCCGCGGCAGTGGTCCCACGTCAGGCGCCGCTCACACCCGCACTGGGAACCGAATGCCGAGCGCTTCATGTTGGACTCGACAGCGCCCCATATCCGCGAATTGTGCCCCCCCGTGGGCGTCGCACGCCGTCACAGATTTCTATCTTTGTGAGCTCGTGGAGGGATGGCTATCTTGGTCGAAAAGCTTCACGGCTTCACGGCCCCTCGCCGCGGTTGAAATAGCCTCACCGGGTCGCTGGAGTGGCCTGCAGCCTCGCCACGAGGCGCCGTGTTCGGGTCGACTCAATGCGCAGACCCACACGCGGTCGTGGGTCCCTGCAGTGCCTCTGGGTTGGCCTGAGGGGCATTTATTTCGGGCTCGCCGACGCGCACTCGCTGCTCGGGTGCTGCTGCTCTTGCTCGGTTTGAGTGGGAAGCCATTGCGCATCATCGACGCTTGCCCGCACTGCGTCAACGCCGCTCTAATAAATTCCCCGTGCCATTGCCACTGCCACTGCACTCGCTGTGACGCACAATGAACGCCATGGTCGTCTCGGAGTCTTCGTCGTCTTGTACGCCTCGAACGACCACTGCCTCGGCGCATTTCCAGGATCTGGACGAGCTGCTGCTTGGTCCGACGGACCTCGAGGCCATGCCGTTCGAGTTTGGCTGTGACTTTGCATCGGCGTTTGACGAGAAGCACTTGGAAGTCGACGCACCAGGACCAGCCCACGGCCAGTGCCACAGCCAGGCGGCGTTGGGCACGGAGCCTCGCGTGCGAGAAGGCAAGAGCCGCAGCCACAAGCGCAAGAGCGACGGCATCTCGTGCAGCTCGGCGTCTCGTGTGGCGTCGGCGTCAGGGGCGGTGACAGTCTCGTCGCCTCCGATCGTACTGGACAACGAGAACGACGACCTCTCGAGCCTGGATCCCAAGGCGACGGACAACGGCTCGACCCAAATCGGCCGATGGACCAAGAAGGAGCACGAGCTGTTCCTTGAGGGGCTTCGGCTCTATGGCAAGTCGTGGAAGAAGATCTCGAGCCTCGTGGTCACGCGCACGCTCGTACAGATCCGCACGCACGCCCAGAAATACCTGCAGAAGCAGAACAAGTCGGCCATGAAGGCGGCCGCGGCCGCCGCTGCAGCAGCGTCGGGCGTATCGGTATCGGCGACGAGTGCATCTTCCAAAAGCCGAAAGTCTCAGTCTCATTTGATGGATGAGGACGCTTTGCCTGCAGTGTGGAAACACGCCTCGCACCAAACCCATAGCCAGAGCCAACGCCACAGCCACAGCCCCGCTAGCCTCTTCCGCCCCATCGCGTTCCCGGACTACGCCTCCTCCTCGTCATCCTCCGCTCCTCACGGCTCGCACGCCGTCTCCATCTCCTCCTCCTCGTCTTCTTCCCTGGCCCCGTCGTCGTCTTTCCAGCTTCGCAAGGAGCTCGCCTCCCACAGCAGCTCGTCCACCATGTCGAAGCTGGACCAACTCCTCCATGACGAGCCCCACGCCAGTCAGGATGACTACTACTCCAGCCCCACGGGCTCGGACGACGACCTCGCGCAGTGGCTGCAGCACCGCCACCTGCCTACGTTCGTGAGCTCGCCGGTTCCGAAGCGGAGACGTACGGATGCAGTGAAACCCAGCAGCTCCAGCTCCCCGTGGGCGATCGTCAACCCCATGGAGGCCATGACCTCGGCGTACCCGAGCTTCTACAGCAGCCAGAACCACAGCAGCAGCAGCAGCCACTTGCTGAATGGAGACTTCTTGCCACCGCTGTCAGCGTACGCAGCAAGCTCGTCGTCGTCCGTGGCGCCGCACAGCGACAGCGAGTTCACCTTCGGCCACTCGTGGTTGTGATCCGCTCACACCCATCCGCGATACACGCCCCGCATAGCAAATCCAAACAAATATAGTCGCCCCGCTCTCTTTGGACACTGTCCAAGCCAAACACACTCGATTCGGCTGTTAGTTGTCAGTGGCTGGAGTTGTAGACGCAGACGTCGCCTTCGACGTGCCCTGCTTGGCTTCTTTCAGGAACTGCTGCAGCGCCGTGAGTCGATCGTCGATGTCGCTGAACGAGTCGAGTGATGTATCAGCGAGAAGAGCTGGTGGGCGCGGCAGCTTCCGTCCCGCCGGCTTGGTAGGTGCGCTCGAGGGCGACTTGGTGTTTGCTGCTACTGATGTGCGGCCGTTTGGCGTGCGCCGCACAGGATCAGGGGTTTGAGCCCGTGGCCTACTAGTATGCTGCGGCGACGGCGGAGGCGGCGGCTTGGCATGGCCGTTAGTTGATCGAGCTGGAGATGGCGACCGCCCTCGCGGTTGCGGTGGGCGGTTGGTCTGTGGAGTCGGCCGCGGCTGAGACTGTGGTGCTGGTGGTGGGTTTCTTCGTGGAGACGCCAGTCGCGCATCAGCATCACGTTGGTTCTGGTATGATACTCTCGACCGCCCTCTCGATCGAGCCGACGCACGCGACGCCTTCGAAACATCCGAACCAGCCGACGAATAACCGCCAGCAGAGCTGTCCGACGTGTAGCCACCAGCGTGGCCACCAGCGCCAGGAACGCGGCGCTGGCGGTTCGCGGTGGGCGCGGAAGGGGATGCCGATCGCTGGGCTGCACGTTGCTGGAGCTTTCGTTGTCGCTCTTGTTGGTACGCAGTCGGATCAAACCGCCTGAAGCCACGGCGTTGGGTCGGATCTCCACCGGATCGATAGCCTTGACCTCGCTGTTGGCCTTCATCGTCGCTGGAATCGAAGTGCTCGTAGCTGTTCTGACTCCTCAGTGCCCGAGACGTTGTGGTGTTCAGTCGACTGCCATTCGCGCTTTGGCCCTTGGACACAGTAGCGGAAAGCCGACCGGAACGCGTGCTTGCTTCGTTGCTGATCCCTGCTTTAGCTCGTGCGATGGCGAGCTGGCGCAGGAGTTCTTTGTTTTTGAGCTGAGTCTCCTCCAGTTGGGTGCTCAGCTCCTGTAACTGGACGAGCGCCTCATGAGCGGCGGCATTACTGTCATTCTGTACGAAGAACCAGTGGCACAGCATGAGAATACTGGCGTCAAGACTGCAGTTTCTGCTGCTACCATCCACGTACCAGTCGTCGCCTTGCTTCCATCCGCTCTCGCTCGGCCTCCTTGTCCACCTCCTGGCCCTGACGAAGCTTCAGCTGCCTGTCGTGACCACGACACATCAGTCAACCAGCACATCTCCGCCCCTCTGCCTGTGGTGTGGGCGTACTTGATCTCGGCGTTTAGCCGTGCGGTTTCGGCGCTCGAGTCCTCCCGCAATTGCTGGTAAATCGCAATCAACTCTTTGTTCTCCCGCATCGACAGCTCCAGTTCACGCTGGAGATCGATGCCATTCACGACAGCCGACCCGTTTCCTGTATCGCCTCCATTCTCGTCGCCTTCAAGCGGCGGCTCGCGGCCACAGTACGACTTGAGCGTGGCTTTCAGGCACCGGTTCTCCTCGCGCAGCGCTCGCATTTCGTCCTCGAGATCCTTTGCTTTGCCTTCGTTTCTCGCGCTCGCGATCGTCTGCCGCAGCCGCCGGATCGTGCGCTGGAGGATCTCGGGCGTCGGTTTCTCCACAAGGCTCAGCGGCAGCGGGTAGTGCACGCGGTCGAATTCCACGGCGTACGTGAGGATCAAATACCGTTTGCTACTGGCGGCCTTGTCAGTCGTGACGCTGTCAAACGACTCGTTCGCTGCACCCGCTGCTCGCGGTAGCCCCTGGCGGCCCATCTTGCGCTTGCGATACAGTTCCTATTATGGTAGAATCGTGAGAAAGTGCATCACCAACCATTGATGGCTGGCTCACATACCAAGTCGGCGGTGGTGAGCAGGTCGATGAACACGGCGTCGCTGCGGTGGGCCATGGCCGACAGCAGCATGTTCACGAACACGCCGAAGCGCTTGTAGTTGCCCGTCTTGCGCGTGAGGTCCTCCAAGTCTACCGTTCGGAATCCATGAATTAGCATCATCGACGAAACAAGCAGCCTTTCTGGTGAGGACAAAAGGCTCACAATTGGCGGGGAATTGCGCGGCCCAGCACGCCTCCAGAGCAGCCGCTGCCGCGTCCTCCAGCTCCACTTGGATCTCCAGCGTCTGATCGCGCACGCCCACTGTCACAACGTACGAGACGCCGTGGAACGCGAGCGTCGTGGACGTCTCCAGCGGCTCCATTTTCGCCATTGTACCGCTTTGGGCTAAACAGATCCCTGGAAGAAGGAATCGGTTTTAGGAGAACACCCCAGATTTGAAATCAAAGGTAATAACATATATAGACACAACGCGACAGATTATATACAAAAAGAAGAGATGGCTACAGAACATTGGCGGCTTCGCCACACGTCACAGATCCGACCCCGTCTCCCTGAAAATAGTCGGATAAATCACACGAGGGCCTAATGAACCAACTTACGAACGCAGGCGTCGTCTACACCCGTCGCCATTCGCCGTCAAGACACGACGGCCGCACGCATGACTCAAGTGGCCCCTGGACTGCGCGCTTCGTCGCTGACGTCGACCATCTCAGGCCGCTACTCGGTCACCAAGTTCCTGGATCTCCACGACTTCACCAGGCATTCGAGCGCGTGGCGAGTAGCGTGGATACTGCTGAAGATGCCACTGCCGGGCCTCATGGCAGCCCTGCTTCCTGCGCTTCTGCCGCTGCAGCCACTGCGGAATGGCCCCACTGTCTCCTTCTTCGCGCACGTGTTTTGCATCGTCGTGTTCATCGCTTGGGGCTCCACCGTACCGATCCTCACCGTGTACAAGATCCCAGAGTCCGTGTATTCCATGCGAGAAGCCCGCTTGATTAGCCTGTGGTGCGGCATCTTTCACCTTTCGTTCGTCGCGCCGCTGTGTCTTCTATGGCGCTTCCCCGTGCCATTTATGTGGATCATTGGCACGTGCTTCTGGACGCTGAGCAGATGCTCGCTCACATGCTGGTGCTGCGTGCCAAGTGCTGGCACCCAAACGGCGTTCTTCCGGCGCTAAAGCGTAACCAGGTGTCGCTCTCACTCGAGCTGTGCCAAGTTACGCTGTACCCGGGGATCTCAATTCTATTCGACCGCTCCAGTGAGATGGCCCGTATCCTCATCACAATCGCGTTTCCCTTTCTGAAATTTGCACTGAAAAAGAGCCTCCAGCTCACGACGACCCATCTCCAGGACCAACACGGCGTCGCCGTCGTGTCTGCCGTCGAGATCTGCGCCTCCCTGTACCAGTCCATGCTGATGCAGGCGTCACCCTCCGCGGTTACGATCGCTGTGATCATGGCGCTGGATGTGATGCAGGGTCTCTACGCGATCAAGTACTTCATGGACCATCACGCGCTGAACCACCAGGTGCCTCGCCGCGTCTTGGTCGCCAGGGCGTTGGAGGTGTTGCAGGCTCATCGCATGCCAACTTTGCGAGGCGTTCAGCCGGCGGCTCGGGCTTCTGCAGTTGTCTTACCGACCAGCGAGCAGCACCATGACGAGATCCCTGAAGATGACTCACAGAACGAAGAGGCACGCACTGTTTCGACACTTTCGAGCATCGTTTTGTACGCGAGAAAGCTATCGTCGACTCGGATCAAACGCATCCCTAACAGCAACGGAGGCGTCATCCGCGAGGCACTCAAGCTAACGCAGGCAGCGGAGACCATCATGCTGCTAGAGTACTACGAAGTGATGGTGCCCCTTCTGAACTGCGTCTTCGCCGTCGTGGCCGTGCAGTTTGAGGCGGCGCAATACAACACCAAGCTGCGCCAATTCCACCAGCATCCGGACAAACTCGCTACTGCAGTTGGATCGATGGCGCTGTACTCGCTACTTCAGGGCGTCTCGTGTGTGGTGATGCATCTAGTGATGAAGCATCGGTACGGACTGTCGGCGTCCTATCAGTTGGCGTTCGTGCTGGAACGCCACCAACGACCCATCCAAGCCAAGATGATCGCGTGGCTGCCCATTATCCTACACTTCACGACAGCACACTACGGTGCGTTTCTTCATCTTTGACCCTTAGGCGTGTGCCACTGATCGTTGCCTTTCTTGTGAGCAGGCACCGACTTCTCCTTCCAGTTCGCGTTCAATACATGGGATCAGTGGTGAACACTGCTACGGTTTCACACGTCACAGATCTCTCGAAATAGCGTTTCTCCGGCGAGCTCGACTACTGGTTGTATCTTCAGGCCGCTCGGCGCAAACGATACGAAGCCCAACACCGACTCTCACAAGGCTCCTCTGGATGAACTGTCGGCGTGTCTGCTGACAAACCATGACACCCACTGTAAATTCTCGTTCGTGGGGAGGATGAGCGTGGATGACCACGATGTTTCACAGGCATCGGCGTTCGATTCCAGTGTCAGCTTCACAAAACTAGTACCGCAGCCTAGTCGCACTCCTGAGCTGTACGTTGGTGATGTTTTGCTTTGAAGTTGCAGCCTATTACGGTAGTTACAACGTGTGAACAGAAGAAGCTTTGGGGGGGGGGGGTAGCACGGCATATAATTGTACGTTGGCGATGTGGCAGTTGTTACGAGATAAAGACTGGGTAGGTGCAAAGCCGGCAAAGTTGTGTTCACCCGTTACGAAATTCTCGAAATAGCCTGTTTGGATAGGAGAACTCACAGAGGCTTCCACTGTTCTGCCAGAAGCGCCGCGACGATGAAGCCAAGCGACGCCCAAGTGCAACCAGCCAGACTCTCCCACGGCCAAGTCACAGGTGTCGTGACGCCTGCCCTCGGCCGGTACTCGGTCCAGAAGTTCCTCGACCTCCACGACTACCTGCAGCAAACAAGTCCATGGCGAGCGCTTTGGATCCAAGTCAGCTTGCCCTTCCCCGGCCTCGTGGCAGCGCTGCTGCCAGCACTGGTCCCGTTGGAGCCACTCCACCGTGGGGCCACATTGGCGTTCGTGGCGCACTTTGTCTGTATCGTCGTCTGCATCACGTGGGGATCCATCGTTCTGTGGCTGTCGATTACACCACTCCCAGCTTCCGTGTATTCGCGACGAGAGGTCGCCGCCGTCACGTTGCTCTGCACTGTCATCGACACGGCGTTGATCACCCAAATATGCGTGATGTGGCGTTTCCCCATTCCGTTTGCGTGGGTGGTAGGCTCATTCGTGGGGACGTTCAGCCTCGCACTCGCACATTTACTTGTGCTGCGCTCGAAATGCTGGCGTGAGCCACAGCTATTGGCGTCCGCGAAGCAGTATCAAGCCGCTGTCGGGTTGGAGGTGGCGCAGGTCGTGTTGTATCCAGCCATCTCGATCATCTTCGACCGCGTCGGCCAGACCTACCAGATTCTCATCACGCTTGCGTTCCCCCTGATGAAGTACGCCCTCAAGAAGGCCATTCAGGTGCTGACTCGACACCTCGAGGACCAACACGGACTCGTCGTGGTCTCAGCCATTGAAATCTGCTCGTCACTGTACCAGTCCATCATCATGCAGTCGGCACCCACCAAGGTCGCGATGGCGATCGTCATGGGCATTGATTTCGTGCAGGGCCTGTTTGCGATCAAGTATTTTCTGGACAGGCCGACCCATGGGCTCGCAAGCCGGCGCGAGCT
>JAADXN010000336.1:0-27658 GCA_023337875.1 Pythium apleroticum | reverse complement strand
CCCCCCCCCCCCCCCCCCTTCTATCTTCGTCTCAATTGACTGCGTTGCCTTTCTATTCCTGGATCGCGAAAGGACGTAAGATCTCGCTTAAGTACGATCTGCGTCTTCAGCATGGAGCAAGCAAAGTTGGAGAGCGGGACGAATGAAGATCACCGGTAGCGTGGCGCCGAAGGATGCGGTGCGTCTGAACGAGGGATTGCTGAGTTATTCGATGGGAAGCTCACTATGATCCGTTGGAATTAACTCTCAGGAGTACCCGCACGTCCCGACGCCGAAGGAGCTGGAGTTGTCGCGGCAAGTGGTCGACTTACAACAGGAGAAAGATGTGATCGAAGGCAAACTCATGGCCCAAATCCACGACTTGGAATCGCAGATCCACAAGTGCGTACGTCTCTTACAGCTGTGGTGCGGAAGTCTCGCATCGCTTGCGTGAGAGGCTCACGCAGTGCTTTCTGTAGTCTTCACGTGCGAATTCACGATCTGTCTGAGCATCTCCACGCAACGAAACGAGAACAAGTGCACTGTGAGCAGCTCGCTGTGGAGCGAGAGCGAGCACTGTGGAAAGAAAAGGTCGCGGAGCTCCAACGAGAACTCGACCACGAGAAAAACGAGAAGGAAGCTCAGAAACGGTGGCGGGACAAGTTCACCGAAGAGCGTCCTCACGGCCAACAGAACCAGGATGATCGCGAGACGATGGACATCGATCCTCTGGAGGACGCACTCGCAAAGTTTGCCCAAAATATCGCTCTCTTGCCGGCTCGCGCCGCTCCCAAGGCGGCTCAGGCCGGGGTTCTTCCGTTTCTCGTCCACTTGGTGCGCGAACACTTCAGCGATGTCGTGACCGGTTCGGTACTGCTAGCGCTCGTCCATCTCGCTATCTACCACAAGCCCCAGCGTGTAAGCCGCTACACTGGAAACGACATCTTGCTCACAGCCCGAGCGGATGCGATGAGCGTGAACGTCAAGGACGAGATCGTCAAGGCTGGCATCGCAGCGCCGCTCGCCCATATACTAGAGATCGTCCGCAACCAGCGGGTGCTGTGCGAGGCGGCTCGATTGTGCGCAGCTCTCAGCAGCTTCGTGCCCAACAAGCGCGTGCTAGCAGCCAAGAACGTCGTGAGGCTGCTCGTTCAGATCTTACTACCGGGCGGTTTGACCCGGAAGTATACTGCCGAAACGGAGCCTGATGGCGGAAACGTCATGGACACGGAGCGACTCGAGAAGATCCCCATCCAAACCGTTCCTGAGCTCCAGCGATTCGCACTCAGTGCCCTCGTGAACCTCTCCCACGGTGCGTGAGTCTGATCGTATGTCCACAGTGTCGTACTTGACCACTAATATGGACCTTGACAACGCAGATTCCGAAGTCATTCGCTCGCAGATCGTCAACTTCCACTTCATTCCCACGACAGTGCGGTACTTACGCGAGAGTTCCGACGTCGCTGTCCAAGCTGAGGCCGCTAAACTGCTTGGGAACCTCGCGTACAATCACGTCGTCAACCAGAGCGCGATCCTGACCGCCGAGGGTGACGCGTTCCTCACCAAACGCATGACGGCCGAGTGTCTTGCTAAGAGCCGTGTGCTCGTGCGAGCGTGTGCTATTGGCGTGGGCAATCTCGCTTATACGTCTGTGAACCAACTCTCGATCGGCTACGGCGACGCCATGACGTTTTTGCTGCAGCTTCTCGTCGACTCAACGGATCCACTCGTGATCGAGGCCGCAGCGGTCTCACTTAGTGCGATTTGCCACTTGAGTCCACTGAACAAAAGCCGCGCAACCGCACAAAACGGCCTCCAAGTCCTTCTGTACGCGATCAGTCGAAGCCATCGCTCCGGAAACGACGAAGACGCACTCATCGCGGCGCTGGAATGTCTGTGTGTGCTCGCGAGACCGAAACCAGCACGGCAGCAGGTCATGGAGCTTGACGGCCACTTGCCACTGTGCCATTTGTGTAAAAAGACCAAGAGCAAGGCGATGCTGGTCGCCTGTGGCATGGCGATCTCTGTGCTGATCCCGACGCCACTCGAACGTCATTTGCTGCTCACGGACAGTAAAGAAAGCAAACTCGAAACCAACGGACTCGGGCTCTCGGTGCTCAAGCGCGTCCGGCACTTGGCGTTTGGAAAAGAAGACGGAGCGCCGACTGCAGTGCCCCTCTGGCTGGAAAACGCGATCGCGCGATTGAAAAGCTACGCGGCGACGCCTGGAGGGACGAATGCGAACCCGGTCGCGACACCAGAAGAAGAGGATCCGGTGGAGTTCCACGAGCGGTCGTACTACTCGATGGAATCGCTCACAGACATTGAGCCGGACGAGCTCTGTCCAAAGTTTTATGAATAACACGACCGTGCGGGAATGACTGGAAATTTGATACTACGTAGTATTTTGCTTGTTGATGTTTGTTTTGCTGTCGTTGCTAGTTTCTATAGCTGCTGTTCTGTGTGTGTGTGTGTGTGTGTGTGTCGACAGGAGTCATGAGCTGCATCTTTGGCTGTATGGAGACGGCAACGCCGTCGCTGGGAAAGCGGATGGGGCGTGGGAAGCCACAGGCGTCATTTGCGTCTCTTAAATACTACCAGTGCTACTGCAGCAGCGTCTCCAAGACGCCGCTACTCCGTCTTTATCCGCTTCACATCGTCTTCATCATCGCTGTCCGAGTCGTCCTACAAATCACAAATGCATCGTCATGAAAATGATCTTTCCACCGACCTCATGAACAACACACCTCGTTCAAGTTGCGCTTCACGCCGCCGAAATCCGCGTCCGCACCGAAAGAAGACGCTCCGCCAGTCGACTTGAGGCTCTGCGGCGTGCCGGGGATCAAGTGCTCCGCCGTGATATGCTTCGAGTTGGCCATCACAGTCTCGTAACAGTACTTGTGGAAGATCGTCTTCTGCTCAGCTACTTGCCCCGCCGGGTCGTGGATCGTGCCGTACACTGCATTCGTGTACATCCAGTCTTCCTCTTCTTCGTCCCAGCTCTTCACGAAATTCTCACTGTCAAAAACAATAACAAAGGGGTCCGTTA
Source organism: Pythium apleroticum (assembly GCA_023337875.1). Classification (NCBI taxonomy): domain Eukaryota; phylum Oomycota; class Peronosporomycetes; order Pythiales; family Pythiaceae; genus Pythium; species Pythium apleroticum. The sequence goes on along the minus strand of JAADXN010000336.1, from coordinate 24,630 downwards.
ACAACCATCAACAAGTAGCTTGAGATCCCACGCAAAACGTACCCGCAGATTCGGCAACGCGTCACACCTTCGTCCACTGGCACGCGCGCGTTGTCGTACTGGTCCTGCGAGTCGTCTTCGACTTCAGGCTTGCGGTCGAAGAACGAACTACTCGTGGCTTCGCGAGGCGCGACTTCACCGGAGAAGTCGCTGACCCACTGGTCTTCATCCGGGTACCACGAACGCGAGACGCCGCCCTTGCCCCGCTCCTTTTGCGAGCGGTTGTACTGGAACAAAAAGTCCAAGTGCGCGTTCAGCTTCTCTTGCTCCTTGAACCGCAAGCCGCTTTCTCGACACACGAGCGGCAGTGCCGCGTACAGCTTCTGGACGTTGGACTCGACTCGCTCCTTGTGGGCGACGATCTTGTCGCTGAACCACATCTTCGACGCCGAGTTGTCCGCCGCTGGTGCGGACACAGGTGCAGCCGCAGCCGACCCCGGAGACTGGGCGGCTTGGCTGTTCAAACCCTTGAGCTTCTGTAGGATCGACATGACAGCTGCGGCGTTTGGCGTGCCACGCGGGTGCTCGTTCGTGATCTCGTTGGGAGGTGGCTCGTGGGACACTGGCGCGCTCTTCTTGCGCTGCAGTAGGTCCATGAGATGCGCGACGTTCGCTGACTGTTGTGGTGGAGGTGGTGGAACACCGACGCCATACGGGGGTGGTGGAAGAATAGCTCCTGGTGGCGGGCGGTCCGAGAAGCGCGAGCGCCGGGGCTGGCGTGGGGCTGGACGCGGATCCTGCGGAGGAGCAGCGTGGACGGGTGTCACGACAGGAGGAGGCAGGAGACCCCCGCTAGCGTGGGGAGGAACAACGGTACTTGGCGGAGGAGCTTCCACGGTAGGTGGCTGCTTGGAGGCGGTGTGGTACTCGACTAGTTGATTATACCATTCCGGATTCTGCACACGCACTTGCTCGAGAGAGAGGTGCTCCGTCGGGTGGATGCCCATGTCGTTCTGCATCTGCGTCAGCAGCGAGCGCAGCTCCATGTCGTGCTGCTGCTGTTGCTGCTGCTGCTGGGCTGGAGGCGCCGGTCGCCGTGGGGGCTCTGCGGGCGCCACTGGCTCGCCGGCGGCTGCCAACGCGCGGTTCGCACCGGCACGCATCTGTGCCAGCGCATCCGGGGAGAAGATGCGTGTCTGGTCCCACGTGTTCAGTACGTGCACGAAGCGGCGTAGATCCTTGCCAGACACCTGCGAACGAGAGGCACAACGCGATGGTATTAGGGCGGTTCAGCATCAGAATGAGAAGGTGAAGATCTTCGTACCTGCTTGACGCAGTTACAGTACAGCGGTACGATGTTGCGCGCCAGCAGCGCGACGTAGGGGCCGCGGACGTTCTTCAAAATGGAGTCTGTGAGGTAGAAAATCGGCAGCTTGTAGTTGGGTGGGGCCTGGATGCACAAGAACGAATACATGAGTCTCACACGCACACACGGAGTCGCGTCTGTGGGAGGCATTGTGCTGTGGATGCGCCCGTATCGCGTGGCCCAGGGTCCCCTCGTCGCCACGGTCACTTCTCATCCAGGAGCTCCGTGATCGCTGGAGCTCTTCCCATCCACGGGCTTCCACTCCAAGGCACTGATGTCCACGATGAGACTCCGACGGAGGGGACGCACAGCGAGGACCCATGCACGCAACCACCACAGCAGCAGCAGCGACGCCACGGGGCTCCCATCCACAGGCACTGGCACTTCCACACCACACAGACAATGACGGAAAGGCAAGCAGCACGAGAGGCGAGTGTAATTTACCCGGTGGATCTTGGTTTCAAGAAAGCTAACAATCTCTGGCGCGTACTGCACGCGCTCCGCTAACTTGGTCAGCGAGTTGATCACGTCTTTCGCCGGGTAGTCCATCATCTGATTGATCTTGGCATCAAACTGCCCGAGGATGCCCTGGATCTCCTGGCGCGACGGCTCGCCGGCGACTTCTGCGCCGCCGCCGCGACGGCGCGGGTCGCTGGTCGCGTGGCTCATCTCGCTGCTGGTCGCTCGCTGCACTGCTCTCGTATCGGCACTGCTCACAGAGGGCGCCGCCCAATCCGCCATCCACCGCGTGGCCGGCTTTCTCTCGAGATGGCGTTTGGACCAAGTGCAAACATTCGGGTGGAGAGACAGCCAGAAATACAGTCTGCTAAACTTACGAAAAAGTACACAGGGAGAATCAAATACTCCATTGATAAACATTTTATCTACTTTAATTACAATAATGTGGCTGAAGTAACTCGAAGGATTATGCTTTCAATAAAGAGCTCTGGTTACGCCAACATCAGACTCAGATTTGGATCAGGATATCCGTCAGCAAAAATGCGAAGACACTGATCATCGTCCAATGGGAGAGGCGTCGGTCGGGAGTATGGGCGATCTTCGCGCGCTGGCGGGCGGTCTTATGGGCTGCAGCTCCGTGTACGCATCCTCTGATGAGAAGGAGGTGCGCTGCCTAATAGAGCCGCCGAAGGGCGCGTCTGGAGACGCTCAACAGTGGCTTGTGCGGCTTCTTCCGCGCGACGGACTCGAGAGGAACGCGCCAACTCTCACGCCGGAAGATGATGAACATGGCAATGAGAGGCCGAGCGGGGGTATTGAGCAGAGACTGAATGATGTACTGCGGTTATATAAACCGGTTTCTGGCGCTGAACCTCACGGAAACGCTGATGCGGACGAGGAAACGCGAGCACTCGATGCTCTGTACGCTGACATCCCGCTCTACACATTCAAGCAGCCACGCCACGAGATCCTTCACGGCCTTTTCCACAGGACGGCGTCGCCACGCAACAGCAATATCGCATCCCTACGAGGAATCCTCGAGACCGACGACGGCCGGCAAGTCGCAGTCTACGACTACGAACCGCAGTCGCTGCATGAGCTGCTCAAGATAAACTCCTTCATCCTCGATGACGACGACGTACGTTCTTCACACTGCATCTCTCTCATCCGAATAGCTCATTAACGTGGTTTCATGGCGTGCTTAGGCTCCGAACGCGGCGCTAGCGGACACGAAGCGACGCTTCCTCATCTACCAACTCTGGCAAATCACGACGTGGCTCGACAGCCACGGACTCACTTGTCCAAATGGACTCGAACCCAGCCAGATCTGGCTAGATGATGGGCTGTGGATACGCCTCGGAACACTGCCGATGTGGGGAACAGAACCGCCTGTAAACTCTGCTGGACCGACCCTCTCAGTGGAGCAGCTCACGCGGAGTTCGCCGACCGATCGCTGGGTGAGAGGCGACCTGAGTAACTTCGAGTACCTCATGATGCTGAATGCAGCCGCTGGAAGACGCATGGTGAGTAATCTAGCGACTCGTGTGGTGCGACTGGGCTTTCTCCACGCGCACTCACCATGTCGGTTTGTTGTAGATTGACGGCGTCTTCCATCCAGTGCTTCCGTGGGTGACTGACTTCTCGAGCCACTTCGGTGGGTGGCGAGATCTGTCGAAGACCAAGTTCCGGCTCAATAAAGGAGACAATCAGCTGGATCGGACCTTCGAAAGAAGCGTCGTGCCCCACCACATCACTGAAAGGTACGCCACCGCAACGCCATGCGGGGATTCAGAATTCTAGCTAACCGTGGCAGGAAGTTTGTCAGAGATCACCTACTACATCTACATGGCACGCCGGACGCCGATGTCGGTGCTGCGGAAAGTCGTGCGCAGCAATTTCCAGCCACGAGAGTATCCTGCGACAATGGCTCGGCTCTTTCAGTGGACTCCGGATGAGTGTATTCCCGAATTCTACACGGACGCCTCAGTATTCGAGTCGATCCACGGCAAAGACGTGATGGAAGAAATGGGTCTGCCCGACTGGTGCGATGACGCCAGCGATTTCATTCGATGCCACCGCACGATGTTGGAGAGTGACGAAGTATCACGTGTGTTGCACGAGTGGATTGACTTGAACTTCGGCGCCAGTCTCAGTGGCGAAGCAGCGATCATCAACAAGAACGTCCCGCTGAAGATTCGTCAAGGCTCGGGCAGCGCACGAAAGAGTCCAGGATTTGTCCAGCTCTTTGACGCGAAGCATCCCCGACGTCTCGTGAAGTCGAAACTCGAGCACACAAATTCATGGACAGATCCAACAGACGCCAGAGGGTTTGCAAGCCAAAGTCACCGTGAAGTTGATTCAAGCATGGATGCCAGTCTTCGGTCCGCGATTCGAATTGCAGAAGATGCACTCAGTGATTCCGCTTTACCATCACCGACAAACTATGCTGCTTACACCCAACAACGCCAAAGCACGCCGTCACCACCCAGCAGCTCATCGGACAAGAAGAGTCTGTCGTCTTCGTTTGTCATGCTCAAGAAACGGCCCAAGTCGAAACAAAAGGTCCAAGGTCCAGCTGACTCGCAGCCAATCTCGCCGCCAGCCCAGCGATCACCCACGGTTGCTCGCTTCGCGCACGCTATCCCCAAGTTCTTCGGAGCTGACAACTCCAGTACTCCGACAGGAAACACGGCACAGAACACGAGGGGCCAAGGAGGACTGTCGCTCTCGTTTGGACCAGGAGATGCCCCAGATGGCCACCGCCCCCAGCCTCCACACACCACGACAAGCAATAGCTTCCCACCAGGAGCACCGAACCCATCGCCGGGAGGCCACCTCTTCCGCGACTTGTGGCACCAGCTCAGCAAGCCTGACGACGAGGACGTAGCTGACGCCACCGAGGAGAGCCGCAGCTTTTCTGACAGGGACTGGACTGAAGCGGACTTCGACTCGCTCGACGATACGAGTCTGTTATTGTTGCGCGCTGGCCCGATAATTTCATTGGCGAAGAGTGATGCTGCTGTGAAAATCGTGCCGTTCACAACGTCGGATGCGGCGGAGTCTGTGATCATTGATCCAGTCTACAGGCTTCCTCACAACTGGAGCATGGTACGTCTTGTGATGTGTATTGAGGCTCACAGTTGCGCTAAACATCCATGTATGTCTAGATCCAGGCAAGCAAGAACTCCATCAGTGCCCGAGAGCGCGCGATCGGCAACTTTGTATTTTCCCTGGGTTGTCTCATTGCGGAGATCTACACGCGCCGGCCTCTATTTACCGCAACCTCAGTCGAAGAGTACGCTCGGTCGTACGTGGACGCAGCCAAGTCCATGCTTTCTCTTCGTGTTGACGATTGGCGAGGACTCCTGGAAGTTAAGATGAAGCTCGCCTCTGCTCCATTCGATATAAAGGTACTGAAGGAAGCTCTGGAGCCCAACGGTGGAGTGTGACTGATGCCAATCTGGTTGTTTGAGCGTAGAATCTCGTTCTTGAGTTGATTCATCCGGACCTTCACCATCGAGTATCAGCGTGGCAAGCACGATCTACGCCCCCGGGGGCCGCAGTGAGCCGCTCACGCGTTCCGTACGTATCCAGCGGGTATCTCCCGAGCGACCAGCCACTGTTTCCGTCGGGATTCGGAGCCATCTACCGTTTCCTTGCCGACTACCATCATGCAACAACCTGGAATGATCGACTTCGTGTCAGCCGAGGCCACCTTCCGGGCCTCGTTCGTCTCCCGGACAGTGTGTTTCCTGTGATTTTGCCGATCCTCACGAGTTTTTTCAAGGCGCAGTCCCATGTCGAAGGTATCAACACCGTCCAAGTGAGCGCCGCAACCGTCTACTTACTCGATGGCCTCTCGTCCCGATTGGGTACTGTGGCCACGAAGCGGGAGCTGCTCGAGGACATACTCCGTTTGTACGAGTCGGCTAAGCTATCTTCGGTGCTCAAGCTGTTGCTCTCGTCTCCTGACGTGTTGAAGACGATATCGGCAGCATTCGGATCGGCTGCTGTGGTGCACCATTTCCTGCCTGTGCTAGTGGATTGGCTGTCGGCTCCACCGGCGTATCGAAGCAAGAAGGACGCATCTTCCACGAACTTTCGACCCAGCACGACTCTCTTTGCCTCCGAAACCGTCAGTATGCTGGCTGTGTCGTGCGGAGAGCTCTCGTCCAGCGACATCCTCGGCCCATCCATGGCGATCAAGTATGTTCTTCCAGCGTTGCTCCCGCACCTCGGCAAGATCCTCCCAAAATGGTCGCGGCTGACGGAATCCAAGCATGTGATCCGACAAGACTCGCGCTTGACGTCGACAACAATCGGCACCCACGCAGCCTTTGGCGGTAAGAACGGTGATGGCATCCACGTTGCATACGCACCCAAGCAAGTTCTGTACGAGAGCCACAGTGTCGCGGACGCGATTTTGCTGGTTTGCCGCGAGTTGCCTTCATCGGCTGTCAGCGGAACGCTCCTGCCTCATCTGTGTGAGGTCGTGCCGCGGATCGTCGACGTCGCAGAAAGTGTGAGCTCGGCCCAGATCGATGGCGTACCGGTGAGTGGCTTGCGGTTGTGGAGTTCACCTTCCTTGGTTTCCTTATCTTTCTGGCTTGTTGTCAAATAGGACGATCTGGCTCGCGAGGTGTACGTGATTCTACGAGTTCTCCGCCACGTCGTGCGGTCGCTGAACGAACAGGCTGTTCAAAGGGACTTTTTGCAGCAGCGGGCGTCAATTCTCATTGAATTAGTGAATCGGATCCAGCCGCCATTTTTGCATCCGCGTACGGCGGATGCTGTGATGAGCTCCATGAGTGACACGATCAAGGTCAAGAGCAGTGAGCGTCCGATGCTGACACGTCACAACTCCGCACCAACATCAACCGCGACACGCCAATCGCGTCAGATCATCGACCGACTAATGGTGTTACGAGGCGAAAAGGCGCAAGACCTGCGAGCGTTCACAGTGGTTGGGGTGGCTCGCACGATCACGAGCGCCTTGCAGAAAGTCGGAGCCGATGTCGCTGCAACTGCCAGTGGGATCCTCCAGAGCATCAACACCTTCCTCGTGCGATGTGCTGCCATCTACACGGAGCTCGAGGTCTCTGACTTCCAGTGGCGAATGGCGAGTGAGGTCGTATCCGAGTTCTGCGCTCCGTTGCGAGCACTCTTCGGCCCGGTATCGTTTGCCAAGCTCTTCCCGATCGTTCAGTCCAGCTCCGTCTTGCAGCTCTTGCTGCTCCCAACTCCTCCTGGTCAAGGTGGAAGCGAGCGACCTGGAGCTCAAGGCTCGTCGAAGTTTCTACGCCAGGCAAGTACGATGGCTCCCGATGATCCCGACGAAGGTAGCGAGGAGACCAACTCGAGAACGGATGACGACGTGGAGACACTGGCGACGACTATGCCTGAGTTACTGCACACCGCCTATCGATCCGCTCGACTGAATGGCATCAAGACAGCCAGCTTCCTTCACGTATCCCTTCGTTCGGGTAGCACGTGGACCCAAGACCTGAACGAAGAGATCTTCCTGGTACAAGAAGAACGGAAGAAGCGACGAGCGCTGACTGTTGCGAATCGAGCTGGCGGTGAGACGGCGTGGCTTCGTCCTCGATGGAAGACACTCTTTTCGGCTAGAAACGAAGACGCAACGGCCATCAAGGCATCGCAAGACTCACTCGTGCTGGACGCTGCGAGCACCGTTGGCAATAGCTGGCCTCTTCGAGGAGAGATCCGCCATTCCATGCGTGCGCATTCGAGTATGATGCGCTCCATCAGTGTCGACACGGAGGAGAGTCTCGTAATCACCGCCAGCAAGAACGGATCCTGTCGAGTGTGGCGACTGGGCAACTACCCCGGCCAGGCAGTCGGCACCGTCCACATCGACTCGCCCAACGTTTTATCTGCGTGCCACCTTGAAGACAGCAAACGGGCGATCGCGTGGACGCCAACGTCGGCCCACGTGTGGGACATTCGAACGAGCCAAGTCGCGGTGAAGATCCCGTTCGCAGAGGAGACGCTCAACTCGTGCACGCCGCTGCGAGCTCTTCCGTTCCAACACTACCAAACCTTTGCCACTCAGCGCCAGTCCGTTCGTGGCGGATCGACGCGACTCAGTGAGTTCTCTGTGCTTCAAGGGAATGCCGACTTTGTGGTCAGTTCGCCTCGCAAGCTCTTCCTCGCCGACGTTCGAGCAGCTCCGAGAGTCGTCGCCGACTGGCGTGTGGACGCCCACGACAATGTCTGGATCACGACCACGGCATTGATCTCCACGGCCTCTAGTCCCGTTGGGCTGATTGCCACTGGCACCGCTTCCGGTCAAGTATTTCTGCTGGACAAACGGATGGGGCAGCACGTCGCTCAGTGGCAGGCACTCGAGAGTCGTATCGTCAAGATCGTTCAGTACTCCCCGTCGTTCCTGCTGGTCGTTGGAAGCGACAAGGAAGCTCGAGTGTGGCACATCGACGACGCGCACAAACTGAGTCTCCGCATGGTCATCACCCACGTTCCAGAGGGCGTTCGCGAAGCCCAGATCACTGTCCAGGCCTACGCCGACGCCGTGCTCATGTACGCGGCGTCCTCAGCCAAGCTCCTGTGCACACGGCTACTTCACGAGGCGAGTCCAGAAGCTCGACGACGCGAAGTGCTCACAGGCCGCATGGAGTCGTGGAGTTTACTGGACAACATGCCCAGTGCCAGTGCGTCTGCCTCTAGTTCCGTCAGCTTGAGTGGCTCGAGTGGAGACCGAGCCACGACTGGAGGTGGCATGCTGAGCAGCAGCTCGCCCGAGAGAGGACGCCTCCACCGCACCAAGATCTCGGCCCAGAGCGTGGCGGTGCTGCCTTTGCGGCAAGTGGTGCTGCTGGGAGGCGAGGACGGATCCGTGCGGACTTGTGTGTGATACAAAGTGGAGGAAACGTGGATCGTAGGGCTCAATTGGTTGGGAAGATAAAAGAAGGACGTCGGGATTCCTCCCACAAGGGGAGAGTAACAGAAATTGGGTCCGGCCAGTGGCCAAAACCACGAGGTTTGGAGTAGTTTTCAACTAGCAATAACGACGCATCAGCAGAGCTTCACACGCAATCGTATTGCCCCAAGCGCAAAGATGGCTTGCTAATGAGGAGGAGGCTCACAGTATAGTATCAATAGAGTCCCGCACGGCCGTATGTGGCAAATGGCAGCAAAACCTCGCATTAGTGACATCATTTTTCGACACGCTGCTAGTCTACAGAGTGTCGATACTATGTTTTCGACGGCCATTGTGGTGGTCCCCTCATGTGGTGTGGCTCGCCGCATCGGAAGAACGCAGAGACTCAGTGAGAATGGACGGCCCAGCGTCGACTGAGAAGATCGTGTACTCGGCGGTACGTGCACAGGCGTGAACGGACGCGAAGCGGATAAGTTATGATCCAAACGAAGGAGAAGGTGCTCATCGTGGTGTGTGTTTGTCCTTTGTAGGCCACCGGCGCCTTCTTCGGCGCTGCCGTCGGCTCCGTGGAGTCGGTGTGGTCGATCCCAAAGCTCGGTACGTGCTTCTTCTCGACATTCGTAGCAAGGATATCGACCTCCTACTGATATGAGGCTATGTATGATGCTACAGGCGCTCAGTTGCCAAAGTTCGCGTCGCAGGTCAAGCACATTGGCACCCGCGCGGTAGGAAGCTGCTCGTCAAAAGGACCGTGAGACGGAGATTCACGGATGTTTCACTTGCGAATCGTAGCTTATCCTCGGCGCTGTGGGCGGTATCTTTGCCACGGGCGAGTACGCTGCGCAGAGCATTCGCCAGAAGACCGACCCAATCAACGCCGCCGTCGGTGGTGCTGCCACGGGTGTCGTCACTGGTATCCTTTCCAAGAACGCGCGTGTGGCCGCTGGCACCAGTGTCGTCGCCGCTGCCTCCATGGCTGCCGCTGCCTTCTGGTACGTTCCGCTTTACCAGAGTCGTGAGGTTGTGCGTGTTGTGCTGATCCATCGCTGCGCGCTGTCAAGGTCGGAATCGAGCGTGAGCCCGTTCGAGAAGTACGCCGCCGCGCGTGAGGCCGAGCGCTCTTAAATCAAGTTAAACACAGCAAGACCACTGTCCGTTATGTCGGTGTGGTGTAAAAGAAAGAAGGAGAAGACAGATACGCAGTGCAGGACGAGAGAATACTGAGCTCTTGACCACCCCATCAAGCCAAGTGCTTCCACGTTATCACTATTTGATGGGCGATTGGCTCGCGCAGTTGGAGCCGTAGAAGCCCTCAAAGCACGTGCAGACGCCACTGGAGAAGTCGCAGATGCCCTGGTTAGAACAGTCGACGTGGCACTTGTTGCCGACGTCGCCCGTGCCGAAGCCGCCATCGGCTAGCTTGCCGCCACAGTCCGTCTCGTTATCCGTTGTGAGAGGATCGTCGCCACTTGGACAGCGCACTAGAAGTCACCAAGCGACAGTCAGTGAACAGCAATGAGTGTGACAGAGTCCACGCTTGCATACTCAGCGAGCAATCGTAACCGAACCACTCGGACTTTTGTCGCTGGCCTGCTGCCAAGCCGACTGCCCACGACGAGTCGCACACGCAGCCGAAGATGCGATCCTGGTCCCACGTCGTGGACTCCTCTGCTCCTTTGTAGCTCTTTGGTAGAGAGGATAGCGGAAACGCGTCGAGCCGCACAGCCATCTCCTTCATACTCATGCACTTGCCATGGCCCGAGCATGCATTCGGACACGAGGCTGATCCACACATTCTCACACGTCACAGATCTACGTCACATGCTACAAACGCGCCGCCACGCACCTCGCTGGCACGCTTCCCCTTCATACCCATTGAAGCACTTGCACTGACCTGTGGAGCGGTCGCACTTGCCAGCATTCGAGCACTCAGCAGGCGCATGCGCACTCGTCGGGCTCGTCGCCGCGCTGCCCCAAGAAGGTCCCGACGGACATACTCCTACCACACCGCAACCGCATTTCAACAAGGTCCGTCAGTTCTCTCCAGAGCCCTAAGCACCGCCGGCTCATATGGAGCCGTTGGTAACTGCGTCGCAATTGTCCAAGGAGCTCTTCGTACGCAGAGAGCAGTCGGGCGCGTAGTACTCGGCGACATCTGTCGACGCGCCATAACCCTCGTAGCATTCGCAAGTCTTGGTGGCCGTATTACATCGCCCGTGGCCGTTGCAGTTCCCGAGCGCCGCGCAGAGAGTGCCAGTGGGCATACCCAGTTGACCGGCTCCATCTTGGATGACACAGAGCGCCACAGCAGCCGCTAGGTAGAGCGCCGCACGAGACATCGCCATCGCGCATTCTCTCTCTTCTCATTCACACCCTGCATGACCTTTCACGCCGGATCCACTCTCATTTAGCACTGAGTGCTGTCTTGAAAACTCAAGAAGTTGCTCATTTAGGGTTACGTACTGTGATTGCCTGTCTTAAGTACGGCAGTTTGGGGCGGCTTTTCCCCCATCTGTCGCCAAAGATTTCGCTTCAACACCACCAGCGGTGGAAAGCAACCACCACAAAGCAAGTGGACGGCGGCGTGGTGTCTGCGATAGCTCCATTTAACTGCGTAGATAGAGACGCCTGTGGGCAGCTACAGCGATGGGCGATTGGGCGGACGACGCCGAGGACGAGCACGCGGTTCCGTGGCTCAGCGGTGCAGCACAGGCGCCGCAATCGGCGGACACGTTGCCGTCATCTCCGACACTCGCGACGGCCGATGTCACCGTGCAATTGCCGTTCGTGGAGCGTTCGCTCGCGATCCAGGCTAAGCGCGCCGTGCTGGTCAAGAACGCACTCGTGGCGTCCAACGTGACGGCGTGCAGCGTGGCGTCGCTCGTGCTGGTCGTGCAGGAAAACGTGCGTGAAGGTGGCGCCGCGGTGGAATGCGACGAGTACATGGAGATGCTGCGGCTGCTGCCGCAGATCCGCGGCAGCGAAGCATTCTTGCCGCTGGAAGACACGCTGCACCGACTCTACCGGTCGTTCCACGCCAGCAACAAGCTCGATCTCGTGAAGGTGAGCTGTCGGAACGCCGTCATGACTGGGTGTTTGTACATACTGACGAGGAATTCTGGACTCGCAGCTTGGAATCGGGTCGCTATTGCTAGTTCACGGCACTGTGAAGGAGAAACTGGACGCCGCGATGCAACTGGTCGGCGGAGTCGGTCAGGAGGACGCCATGCCCTCCGCTGTGAGCAAGGCGATGCTGACATCGGCGCTGAGCTGCCTGTTGTTGGGTGTGTCGGCGTTGTTTGACCACGCCGACGCTAGCGACGAAGAGCTCCACGCGACGGCCGAGATTGTCGACGAATCAGCTAGTCGCACTGCTGAGCATCTGTGGGCGGCGATGCAGGCGGACGCTGAGGACGATGTCGCAGTGGATCGAGTGTGGGCGTGGATCGAAGACCGACTCTCACGGAAACTGGCGTGGCTCAAGCTCGTGGACTCTGCCAAGTGGCCGACGACACGGCGTCTCACGTCACCGCCGACGTCGCCAACGGCAGTGCGGTCTCCGACGCGTGAAGCGCAAAGCGCGACCCTCGAGCAACCGCCGATGTCGGAAGCGCCGACTACGAATGGGGATCACGCCGGACCGACGACGCTGACCTTCCAGTTCTCAGAGTCGGACGACAGCGGCATCTTGCGCATCGGAGAAACGGAAGCGAGTGATCTGTTTGCGCTTCTCCAAGAGTCGGCGTTCACTAGAGTCGACGCTCGTGTCATGTACGACACGTTTGTGCAGCACACGGGCGATGGCTTGCTCGAAGACGCAGCGTTCATGGACGCCGTGAGAGAGATCGTGAGCATGACCAACCCACAGCTACTGGCCGATGGCGATAGCGAGTTTTTCGAGGACATGCACACGATCTTCCGATGCTTCCTACCCGAAAATGGCCTCCACGCGGACGCGATCGAAGTCGCCGCTGGTTTCACTCTCTTCGTGCGCGGCTCCAAGAGCGAGAAGCTGCAGGCTGCGTTCCACTACTTCGACGTCGACGGCAAGGGCTTCCTGAATCGCCAGCAGATGTGGCGGTTCTTGCGCTCCGTGCTCACCGTGCTGTTGTTCCTGTCGCCACCGCATGACGACGTGATCAAACGGCATGGCTCGATCGCAGATCTCGTGGATATGGGCGAAGACAAGATCATCGAATTCATTATGGATGGGATCGACGACGACGAGAATGGAGGCGACAACGACAGACACCATTCCGTGTCGTCGGATGTCCAGCTTGGGGTCTTCACGTTCGAAGCATTCGCCGAGTGGTACAACATGGGCGGATACACGGAACTGAGCTGGCTGGAGCTGCTCGATCTGCGCAAGTGGGTGTTCTTGTCCGAGACGTTTGCACTCGAGGAGCTGGATGACGAGCCAGCGGACTCGGTGGCGAGTAACAACTACTACACGGCTCAGAACGCCCAAGTGGAAGCGGAGCAAACCAAAGTCAGACGAGAGGTTCCGCCGCCTGAGGGCTATCCGCACGCGATCGAAGAGGCGGACGATGAAGATGGAGATTACGAAGACGAGAACAACGCCGGATTCGTGCACACGGGCTCATCCTTCTCGTCAGCTACGACGTACAACTCGACGCCCGCTTTGCTGCTGATGCACACTGTCATGCTCGAGTTTGAGCTTCCGTTCGATGGCGACGATGACACTGCGGAGGAGATCCCGCTTGGCAGTCTGATGTTCAACAACGGAGACCTGCTTCAGTACCGCGAGCTTCAGCGTGTCGTGAGACTCTATGAAGTCCCTCTCCCTGAGTTATACGGCGTATTCGAGCCACACATGGACGCGACGTCGACGGCTTGGATTGAGAAGAGCACATTCGACGAGTGCATGAAGAACCTGCTTCCACCAGAGGTTGCGGAGGGGGTGGCCTCGTCGTTTGGCTTCCCTCCAAACAGTCAAGTGATACCACCCAGCCTTGGCCAGCCTCACGAGTACAAGATGGTCGCTGACACGTTGTCTCGCCTCTTCTTCGCGTTCAATCGTGGAGGAACCGGGAAAATCGACCTGATCGAACTCATGGTGGGCATGTCGATCTTCTGCGCGGGCTCCAAGAGCGATAAGCTGATTTTCGCGTACCGACTCTTCGACACAGACGAAGATGGTGCCCTCACAAGGCGCGAGATGTGGCGATACCTTCGATCATTTCTGACGGTACTTCTCGCCCTCGGCAATGGGTCCGAGCTCTCGGCGGAGGCGCTTGCAAGCGTTGTGGATGCAACTGCGGTCACGATCGCAAATGCTATGTTCCGAGACGCCAATAAGCCACTGAGCATCCGCCACGCCCCATCTTACCCACGTCCGAGCAACCGGTTCAGTCTCGACACGCCAGATTCCGCAGAGACGGTCGTTGCAAGCCGAAACAGGCAGTTGCGACGTGGCCAGTACTACCACCGGAGCTCTTTACCGTCTGCAGGGTCGGTCAGCCTCAGTGGAGCGGGGCCAAGCGGTGTGGGTGCTGCAAGTTCTTTCATTCGAGGAGGCGCGGTCTCGCTACAGGAGTTTGGAGCGTGGTACAGCGCACAAGGCCACAACTATATCGCTTGGATCGAGCTCCTTGACACGAAGAAGTGGCCGCGCGTGCGTGACGATGTGGCAGACGCTATCCTTCGCTACATCAGTCGCCAGCAGCGAGCAATTGCTGAGATGGCTATGCGCGGATCCATGAGCAGCAGACCTGACTCTGGTGTGGTCGTGTCGGGGTCGTCGTCAAATGGTACTCACCTCGAAGAGGGGCGGTCGTCGTCGATGGATGCGGAGTACTCGCCTGATGAGATGACTCCTCTGTCCACGAGGTCGCTACTTGGAGCCGAAGCAAAGCAAAGTGTGGAATCAACGATGGAGGGCGTTGCCGGAGTTCGTGCTCTGATTAACTCACCGTCATCGACAAACTCGTCCACCCGAAACTTGAACTCGGTGGGACTTCAGTTCAAGCTCACGAACTTCGACAACACCGTGCTGAAGATTCGTCTGAAGGATATCGCGACCGTGTACATGATCGCTGAACGCATGGGGTTCCGACCTCTCACGTGTGATGATCTCCTGGGCGTGTTCGACTCGGGAGGACAAGGAAGGTCGCTCACCAAGGCCGGCTTTCTTAGAGTGATGCGCGAACACGTCCCGCGAGATTCGCTGTCGAACGAGGACCAGGAGTTTCTGTCCTTCCATTTGCTCCGGGTATTCGCACTGTTCGAAGTCGAAAGCGCCAACGACGACGACCCAGACGCAGACGGTGATGGTGAGGGAAACGACGACAGGCACAACGGTCGACGCTCGAGTTCCGTGGAAAAGCTCCATCTGCTGGCAGGAATGAGTATTTTCTGCGGAGGCTCGAAGAGCTCCAAGCTCGCTGCGCTCTTCCGCCTGTTCGACGTCCATGGAGATGGACGCGTGTCGCGTTGGCACATATCCATGATGTTCAAGTCCGTGCTTGTGGTCCTGTTTGCGTTTTCGAGTTTCAACGCTTCACGGACTCACACGCGAGACACGAACATCAACACGTGGAGCACCAACTCGGTCGCTGAGCGCGTCGCAGGGGCGCTCGTGTCGGAGATGTTCTGTACGGCGCAGTGCCGACACGCTGACTCGATCTCTCTCCAGGAGTTCGCTACGTGGTATGCGGGCGATGGATATCTGCACTGCCCTTGGATCGAGTTGCTCGACTTGACCAAGTGGCCGGCGAAAGAAGCATTTGAGGCCAGCAAAGCCGAGAAACCGCTGTACGGATTCGAGGCGAAGGAAGACGAGAACCTGCTCCAGTTCAGCGAGTCAGATATCTCGACATACTTGTTCATGCTACGATCCACCAAGCTGAACGAGCTGAACGTGAGCCAGTTGTACGATGGACTACTGGCACTAGCCGTGCCGTCTGCCCAGGAAGTGGCCAAGAGATCCCGCGCCCAGCGAGACCACGCTCAAACCGGGGAGCCGAGCTACACAGCTCCCAACTTTGACGAAGATCAAGGCTCGTACCTGGTGCTGTCGCGCAGCAGCTTCTACGACTGCATTCGGTCGTTGGTCCCCAGAGACGACATGTCCGAAAGGGCTCAGCAAACGTCGTCCAAGATGCTATCGCGGATCTTCAACGTGTTCGACCGCACTAAGTGTGGCCGTGCAAACGCACTGGAGCTTGCGTGCGGCTTGAGCATCTTAGGAAAGGGATCGAAGAGCCAGAAGCTGTCGCTGGCCTTCGATTTCATTCTGAAAATGCGGCTCCAACGCACTCGCACGCTCAACCTGTTCGCGAATTCGAGTATTGGAGGAGCCGGTGGGCTGGGAGGCGGTGGGATCAACAGCATCTCGACTACTGGGGGCGCGTTTGGTTGGCTGACGAGTGCTCGTGGAGCCATGTCGACTGCCTCAGGCCTACGTCGAACAGGGTTTTACCACGAGCCAGACGCCCTGCCCGTGTCGGTGGTGTATGTGTACCTGCGATCGTTTCTGCTGGCGCTGATGGCGCTGAGTGACAGCACGTATCGACTGGGGCTCGAGCGCATGCATGCCGAGGCGGACGAGTTCATCGAAGAAGCCGTCAACGACTTGATGAGCGAGGTTGCCACGAACGGCAGCAACAGTGGCTACGCTGGCTTTGGCTCCCGGTCTCAAGGGCCCGGCAAGGTCACGTTTGAGCAGTTCGGCGACTGGTACAACACGACGGGCCACTCGCTCATCTCATGGATCGAGCTGCTGGATGTCCACAAGTGGGAGGCAGAGCTCGAAGATTGCCTCGCCGCGGCGGCGTTGAGTCGCACGGCCGCTGGCAGATACGCGAGCACTCGCTCGCAGCGTCACATCGCCAGCACTCGACTTGTTGAGCCCATGAACACGCGCACAAGGCCCAAGACGACCCAGAAGAAGCAAGTGCGACAGAGCGAGATCGCGTACGGGGCGTACGGCGAGCCGCTGGAGGAGAAGGCTTCGATTCCTGCTCACCGTGGGGGCATGAATGCGGAAGTGCTTTCGTCCGACGGACCGTTCATGGTCTTCGCTATCGACGAGCAGGCCGCGGAACTGCATTTCTTCATGGACGACGTCAGGCTCATGAAGGATTTCATGCAGGAGACGCGGCTCTGTGATCTGTCGGCTCGACAAGTATCCGAGGGTCTTCTGGCAGCGTTGAACCTTCAGACGGGGACGCAGACCGAGATCGTGAGCGTCACATTCGCGGACGCAGTCCAGAACGTGTTCATGTCGGGCCACTCTCTGAGTGAGGACTCGGCCGAGCTGCTCGGTGCCGTGCTTCGCGTGTTCAGTGAGGAGCGCGTGCCGCGGAGTGGCTACCCGTCCACCGGTGTCGACAGCAAGGATATCGAAGACGAAGCGGTGTTTGCTCCTGGGCCAATCGACGCCCGCGGTGCCGTTTGCGGGCTGTTTGCCTTCTGCGACGGCTCGCTGCTGGACAAGATCAAGGCCGCGGCGCAGTTGTTCGACGAGACGACGTCCGCCCACGTGACCGAGACGACGCTTGAGATGATCCACGAGTGCCTCAAGTGTGTGCTCATGGCGTTCTACGGCATGACCTGCGGGCTCGCGGCCGACGTCGTGCGAGAGTCCGCCGAGCGAGGCGCCGAAGCCGTGCTGCGTGCGTTCCAGGGCGGCGCAGCGGACGACGACGACGACACCGCGAGTCCGTCGAAGCGAACGAAGAGGCCGCCGCTGGATCTCTCGCCCACGGTTGCTCTGGATGAGTTCAACGAGTGGCTGGGAGGCAGTGGCGAGCACGCGTACCCGTGGCTGGAGCTCACCGCCCTGGCCCACTGGCCTGCTGCGCTGGACGTGCGCGGCACCGCGGGCAGCGAGGCCAAGGAATAGTCTTTTCGTTCTCAGGTGAACTTTCTTCGTATACTACATGCATGCATTTCGTGTATCCGTTCGGGTCGGAAGCTCAGTTTTGCTTGGCTTTTGGAGGAGGTGGAGTGGGCGCCGAGTCCCCGTAGAGAAGCAGCGCGACGCCCATGAGGATGATCGTCGCGCCCACGAACCACTGCAGAGGCAGACCCTCTTGGAACAGCAGCCAGCCCCCCGCTGCCTGCACAGACACAAGTCAGGATGGTGTCGCGACGGTGGAGAGGAAGGTGATGAAGAGGACGTACTGACAGCATGAAGTTGACGGCAGCGGAGGTGACGGTGGCGGTGAGCGAGTCGGTCTCGTGGAGCCCCTTGACGAAGAAGCTCAGCATGAGCCCGTTGGTGGCCAGCATGAGGCCGATGAACGCCACGCGCAGCAGCGACAGCGCGTACTCGCAGGGGACGCCCAGGGCCGCGACGTGAGGCGACGACGAGCACAGCGTGGCGACGGAGTGGAGCACGCCAGAATCGCCGTCGGCGCCCAGCTTCCCCAGCATCCCAGCGCAGGCGGCCAGCGACCCGGCGATGGCACTGCGGAGCCACAGCGAGCCAGCGTCGCGTCAGTACGAGGGGAGGGTCATCTCCATATCCATGCCATTCTCACCTTGACTTCATCGAGGGGTATTTATTGTCCTGCTGGCAATAATTGCGATCAGACTCAGAGTCAGAATGAGGGGTCTTTTATTTGAATTATGTCACTAGCCGAGGGGAGGAGGAGAAACTGTCGCGAGTGATGGTCGTGACCTTCAAGGACATGGAGCTTCGCCTGTCTAGACGATGGCGATGAAGCCACGGAGGCGCGACGACGCGCGGCTTCTTCCTGCGGCAGTAGCGACCACGCAGATCATGGGCTCCTCTCCTTCATACAGCGAGGCTCAGGGCGCTGCGTTTCATCTGGTGTGCGAAAGTTGCGGCTTCCGGTGCGCTGTGGACGCCAAGTTCTGCGCCAAATGCGGCAGCAAAGTAAGCGGTCCACTGTCAACGGCCGCACACATTTGGCGGCGAAGCTCGACGCTAACATATCGACTATTGATTGGACGATTAGCTGAGGCAGAATGCGTTTGGCGTGATGCGCACAAAGCTCCCGTCGCTCGACAAGCTCTGGTTCGTCCAACACAAGGGTCCTTCTGGGTAGGTGCCACTGATGATGTTCGTTCTATCTGCACCACAGCAGACCCTCAACTGTCACGGTGCCATCGAGAAAAGCAATGCCACGACCCATTTCTCCATCTACGAAGCCCCCACCGTCTCCAGCGACCAAGAAACGGCCGCGCGTGGCAGTGAAGAAGCCGACTCGCACCACCAAACTCCACAGCATCGACCCTCCACCGACGCCGCCACCACTTGATTCAGTCGGTTCCCCTGTGAATCAATTGCAATCCAAGGAAAACAATCAACATAGAGAGCCTGATCTCGACCTGAAGCTCAAGATGTGGATGGTGTCGACGCGGCGGCTCGTCGAGAGTCTGCTGGTACGGCGGCGTCTCTGGGACCTGGAATGTTTTGTTGGTGTTGCTTATGACTAATGATGAGATGCGGTGTGTAGGAGCTCAAACGTCGTCTGGATCGCCCTGAACTTGAGGTTTTGGGCACTTTGTTGCTGGAAGAGCGATGGCTTCGGAGTCTGACAAGGTGATGATGTTGTAGGCGTTGGACGGCGCACAGTTCCAGTCAATTGACCACGTCGTCCACGCTCTCGACTCCGACTTACACGCGCTGGAGCCGGCATTCTCGCTGTACGGTACTCTCACACAGCAACGCTATTCCTTCATATCTCATCACGTCTGTTTGTGGTCCCAGGGATCACAACCTTCAGGTGAAATGCTTCAGCATGCTCACGAAACTGAAGGAACTCCATCGGACGACGCAACTGCGCCTCGCAGCATCGATCGACTCGCTCACCAGCACGCACCACTCGACGCAAGAACACAAAGCACACAAAGTCGGGGACACCACGATCCCTGACGCAGATCTCGTGATCCGCGGTCCGGACGGGAAGAAGATGTTCTTCAAGTCGCGCGTCTCACCAACGAAATCGCAAATCCACGAGATCACGACCAGTCCGCCCATCGTCGAAGCAGCAAGCACGTTGCCAGTTGTGGTTCCTCACAAAGTTTGGCATCCAAAACACCTTCACACAGGACATGACGGTGGTGGAGACCATCGGCCTCTGCCTCAGACCACAGTGCCTTCGATGGCGCACTTTGTACGATCCCGATGGGCGGAAATGCTGTTGATCCGCGTGTGTCGCGTGGATGGCCGCGTCGCCGTGTTGCGGCTCTCAGAGAGCGACGAGTTGCACCAGCTCGTCGTGGATATCTACCGCCCGCTCACGTCGCTGTCCGTCAGTCTCGCCGTGCCACTTGAGTGGCTCGAGTTCATTTTGCCGCCGCTGGTGACGTGGTATCGAGTCTCCGAAGTGAGGGCGCTCCACAGGCAGTTGCCTACGATGCTCTCAACGACTGATGAGTGTGCATTTTGTGTCTAGGTGCGTCGGTACAGAGCCGTTGAAGCCCATTGGAGTCGGTGCTTTGACCACGTTGCTCGATGTCTCAAATGGGAGGTGAGTCTCCCGTGAGAGTCGTACTTACATATGACACGCGATCCTCACTCGTTTTTCCTGTTCAGCCAGGAGATGAAATCACCGTGTGCTTCCCGATTCAATACCGCCAGGCGCGCATGTTCACGTTTCGATCGTTCGCGATCTTCTACGGCTTCCTCAGCGTGCAGCTCATGCCACACGACTACTCACTCAAGATCTCATTCCTGAATGCCCGAACGGGCCAACGCACCGTACTCACTCTACTGGAAAAGCACGTAGTGAGAACTCTGAGAGGCCATGATAGCTACCGTGAGCGGCTTGTCGGTCGAACCACCCGGAAGACGTTGTACGCTCAAGTGTGCGACAAGCTGTACTTCGAGTACACTTCCAGAGGCTTCGAGTTGGTGTTTCCAGGAGTCAAGCCCAAGGGATCTCTGCGTCGCCACCCACAAGAAATCTCCATCAAACAGCATCGCTCAGAGATGCTGCAGCAGGAGAGAAGCGATCTCACTGCCGTGATGAACCAGTGCATCCAGCAAACCGTGGCGCTCGCACGGAGGCGCATGGCGGAGTACGACGAACGTATGCGACTATTGAAAAAGGAAAAGCAGGATGCAGCAGCCAAGCGAATCCAAGCGCGCACGCGTGGGCTGGTCGCAAAGAAGAAAATGCGAAGGAAACGCGAAGAGATGCAGCGCACGACGCAGTTGCAAGACCTCGCGGCGATGTTGATCCAGCAAAAATACCGCAAGCGGCGTGAGGCCGAACGCCAGGCGCGAGCCAAGCAGCTTCTCCTGTACGAGACCAGTGGCATCAGGTTCCGGCTATGCTGCCGCATCAACAGCACGTTTGCGATGGCGATCGTGACACTGGATGAGATCGACGCCGCCGCCAACGCGTTCGACTGCACTGTGCGAATCGTGCATCCAGTGACGTTCCAGACCGCGCAATTGCGCGTGGCCCATGCGGATTTGCTGCGGCTCACAGCGAAGAGCTCCCTGCGTGAATGGAGCCGCAGGCGAATCGTGGAGACGCTGCTGAAGCAGCACTTGGATGTGTTCCGGTCCGCCAGGCATAACGTGTTGGTGCTCGCACTGCGGTCGTGAAGTCGGTTGTCAAACCAAATGTAGCCATCTGCCAATTGAGGAGCTCCAAGATGACGCGATCATGTAGTGACATGTGGATGCCATTGAAGCGAGGTGACGGTTTGCACGGGTTGGACCATGCGATCTGCGCCTCTCATTGGCCAGTCTAACGTGATGCAAAGATATCTCGTTGTCTGATTGGCTTAAGGAGCAGCCTGAGTCCAACCGCTCCGACTATACAAACCTCAAGTACAGAGAAGTAAAACCCCGATTGAGTGCCAGTGCCCAATCTGTGACGCTGCGCAGGACCCTGCGAACGAAGAGATCATCGACGAACCCTTGAACGGATCCTTTCTTTGGTGGGAGATGCGTCGGCTGTGCTGCATCCATTCTCCCAACCGCCACGCTGACAAGACAGACAGCTCCTTTCTCCACCAGTGCAGCTATGGCGCCGTCGTTCCACGCGCTGCCGCTGCGCTCGCGCGTCGTGCTCGTGTCGTCGCTCATCCTGGTAGTCGGCCTCGTTCTCGGGCTCACGCTCGACGCCAATGCGCACATCCCGCAGCCGTACAACCGCCTCTCGAGCGTCATCGGCTGGGTCTACTTCTGCTGCTGGAGCGTGAGCTTCTACCCGCAAGTGTTCCTCAACTACGAGCGCAAGAGCGTCGAAGGCCTGTCGCTCGACTACCTGGCGCTCAACCTGCTGGGCTTTACGTGCTACGCCATCTTCAACTGCGCGTTCTACTACAGCGAGAGCGTCCAGGAGCAGTACATGCGCCGCTACAACGGCAACCGCAACGCCGTCGAGCCCAACGACGTGTTCTTCGCGCTCCACGCAGTGCTGCTGGTCGGCATCTCGCTCTTCCAGTGCACGATCTACCCACGCGGGGGCCAGCGCGTGAGCAAGGCGACGCTCGTGTGGTCGTTCGGGGCCGCGATCATCGGAGTGCTGTTCGCGATTGCTGTCGTGGCCACGGGTAACGACGAGTCGTCCTTTATCAACACACTCAACGTGTTGTACTTTCTCAGCTACGTCAAGCTCATGACGACGCTGGTCAAGTGTCTGCCGCAGATCTACCTCAACTACAAGCGCAAGTCGACCGTCGGCTGGACGATCTGGAACGTGCTGTTGGATATCACGGGCGGGCTGCTTTCGATTGGCCAGCAAGTGCTGGACTCGTGGGCCACGCATGACTGGACTGCGATTACGGGCGACCCGGTCAAGTTCTCGTTGGGCTTTGTGAGCATCGTGGTCGACATCGTGTTCGTGCTGCAGCACTACGTGTGGTACGAAGCCAACAACCGCCTCTACGCGGGCGACGAGAAGACGCCACTGCTGCCGTAAGCAGGCGATTCTCTCAGCAGTTCAGGCGGGCTGTATGGTAGGCTTTTTCGTTTTGGACAAATAGGATTTGTTTTGATTTTTTTTTCACTTGGCGACCTTTTCTACTGGCCGTATTTCTCTATGCATTCTATTGTACTTTGCGTCGAGCTGCTTCGAGCCTTTTACCGTCAGCTCTCGTCTTCTTCCGCTCGTTCGCTTACAAGAGCGCGACCACCACGGCCGCAACGACCGACGCAGCGGCAGCCATGGACAGCGACGACGCCGAGCCCGTCGTCGGTGACGGCGACGGTACTGTCGTCGCCGACACCGACGACTCCTTCTTCGTATCCTCGCTCGCCTCGGCACTGCCCGATCCCGACGACGCGATCTCGCCGCTGACCGTCACGGGGGCAGTCGTCACCGTCGTGGTGGTTGGCGTGGCCGTCGTCGACGCTGGGGCCGTAGTGGTCGAGTTCGTCGTGGTGGTCGTCGTGTTGGTCGACCCCGCGGCCTTAGCGCACGCCTCGGTCACAGGCTTGATCAGCTGCGAGTTGAGCTTGAGCGCGCCGAGCATACAGTCGCCGAGGTTGAGTGCCGCGACCTTCTTGAGCAGACTCGCGCACTCTGGCACAGCGCACACCTTCTTGAGGACGTCCGCTGTCGGCGCGCTGGGCGGCGGGAAGACCAGGCCGGACGAGGTGGAGCACGTCGTGAGGTCGCTGTCCGTGAGCAGCGGCGTGAGCTTGGTCAGGTCGCAGGTAGCCGAGTCAGTGGAGGCGGCCGGGGCGTCAGCGGCGTAGACCGAGGCAAGCGCCAGCGAGGCGGCGGCGACAACAGGGAAGAACTTCATCTTTGGCTTGGGGAAGAGGGGAGGAAGAAGGAGAAGGCGCTTGTTGGATGGAAGGCAACTCGAAGAATGATGTGGAGGAGCAGAGGCGTGTGGGAAGCTCCGTGGGTCGATGGGGTCCGGTGGCCTCGTGGCGCTAGGATGATGGCAGCCTCAGGCTCTTCTTGTAGTTGGCGTGTATGTCGTATACAGGGACGCAGTGGCAGAGGACGGAGGATGCCATGTGCCACACGCTGAAGCACGTTGAAGTGGCGCGAGGAAGAGAGCCAATCATGTGAATGCTGTCGGCTGGCGAGAAAGGCAGCTGGCGCGTGAAGAGCTCCCCCAGGAAGAGTGACGGCACTGACCTAGTTTAGGGCAAAAGAGGTCACCACGCCTGTCGCCGACGATCTTGACAGCAACGACGCCAGGTGATCGATGACAAAGATGGCGGTCATTGACACGTCAGTCACTAAGCTGTTGTTCAGCACCGACAACACGCTGCGACTCAGTAGTGAGAGATACAAATACGATTTTTATTGATTGTGTCGTGCTTATCTACCAGCACGAGCTCAAAACTATCGCTGCTGGTGTTTACCAGAGCGAGGCAGCGACAGCAGCAACAGCGGCACCGGCAGCGACGGTCACGGCCGAGGCGGCGCTGGCCTTGGTTGGAGTAGGCGTTGGCGTTGGCACACCAGCGGCAGGGACCGTGGTGGTGGCCGAGGCCGACTCGGCGCTGCCCGCCGACGTTGGGGCGGTGGTTGGCGCGGTGGTTGGCGCCACGGTCACGGTGGCTTCCGCCTTACCGGAGCCCGAGCCGGCCTCCTTAGCGCCCGTGCCGGCCTTGGCACAGGCCGTCTTCAGTGGGTTGATGAGGTCCGACTCGATCTTGAAGGTGGCGATGGAGCAGTCGCCGAGGTTGAGGGCGAGCACCTTCTTGAGCAGACCCTGGCAGCCCGCGGACGCGCAGGCCTTGGTGAGCGTGGCCTCGGCGATCGGGCCCGCTGGTGGCAGCGTCAGGCCCGAGTCCTTGGTGCACGCCTGCAGGTCCGAGTCCTGGAGCAGCGGCAGCAGCTTGGTGGTGTCACAGGCGGTCTGGGCCGAGGCGGTGGCGAGGAGGGCGGCGGCGATGACGACGAGGAACTTCATGGTGGAGCTGAAGAGGGAGTTGCTTGGTCGATGGCAAATCGGAGAATGACAGAGAATGGCTGGGGGGGGGGGGGGG
>JAADXN010000335.1:0-27721 GCA_023337875.1 Pythium apleroticum | reverse complement strand
CCCCCCCCCCCCCCCCCCCCCCCCCCCCCCCCCCCCCCCCCCCCCCCCCCCCCCCCCCCCCCCCCCCCCCCCCCCCCCCCCCCCCCCGCGGCGAGACGGAATGATGGTAAGAATACCGGTATTGGATCGGTTGGAGCTTTTCGAAAAGTTGCGGATGGAGAATGGTCGAAATGGGAGAAATGGAGGGGAAGATGGCGACGCAATTGCAGTTTAGCCGCCGTGTGTATGGGGAAACGAGCCCAATGACTGGTCATCGTGGTGGTTCATCGTCTCCTGTATGGAAGGAGCCACCACGTCACGTGGCTTTTGCCGTACAAGACGCAGTACCGTCGCCGCAATTGTATCATCACCAGCGCCGGCATTACGAGCCAGAAGAGTATGGAAACGAGCGTTATAGCACCATTGCGACTGGAGAACAGTATCGCGTTGGCAGCAATCCATACAGCCAGCCCGAACATCGTATGGACGCATTAGTCCCTCCAGCAGCGGTGGTTCAAGCGCAGCCAGTGCGAAGAATCAAAGCCTCGATGGCTGTGAAGAAAATGGTAGCTTCGAAGAAGCCAAAGCCCCTACAACGTACGTGGGCAATGACTGATGGTAAACAACCGCACGACATGAGTACTGACTGATGGAACGGTTTGCGGTACAGCTAAGCGGGCAGTGCCAAGCAGGAAACCGGGGTGGGACACGGATGTGAAGGCCCCGGCCGCAGTGTTCGACGCGACTTTGAAGAAGAGCGTACTGTTCCAGCCACAGGCGGGCGACCGACAGCGAGAAGTCCGCGAAGAAGAGCAGCTTCTTAGCTCAAAGCAGTCACTTAACGTGAAGCCGCGTGTTAGATCCAGCACAAGCGCGTGGAATGCGCGCATTGGGAGCTCGCTTCCGACTCAACTGCCCAAGCGCAAGCCGAAAGACTACGTGAAGATGAACATGGAGAAGATCACCGGCCAGCGGTACGAGACGCTGGTGCAGAGAGCTCAGAACCCACCCCAGTCACGGTCTCGTGGCTCAGTTTTCGAGCGACTCGCTGCTCCGTCGCTTCACAAGTCGATGCCTCGCTTCCGAACACCGTCTCCTACGCGGAAGCCTGTGCAGAGCGGACCACTGGAAGAAACGAGGCCACCCAGTCCAGCCAAGCTCACGATTGCGTCCCCTGTTGTGGCATCCAGTCGCACCCACGTTGATGAAACTCCATCACGTCGAAGTGGATCACCCAGAGGTGTGCGAGCCAGTCCCAACCAAGAGCGAGGATCCAGTCCTCGGTCGGCTACACGCGCCTCGACACCGGGATCGCGAGCATCTTCACCCGGTTTTCGATCAGATCGGGGCCACCACGAGCGAGAACAACCCAGCATGGCTGCGCAAGTATTCGAGGTCTTGGACAGGCAACGACGTGGACGGATCGGAGTGAACCAGATTCTAGACGGACTGCGTCTCCTGCATCTCCCAGCAACTCACAACCAGGTAAGCACTGTTCCTGTGACGATCCCTTCTCGTATTGCAAACTGAACTGGGGCTGTTGTGAAGGTCTCCGACTATGTCTACTTGATCCATGAAGGAAGTATCAGCACGATCGACCTCGAGGAATGGATCATTCTGGTTGGCACTCTCGATGCGGCATCACAGCCTTCCCCAGGGATTGCTACTTCCCAGCCTCCCAGTACGCGGAGCCGTTCGTCCCCCCAGCCAACGCGTGACGCGTCTCCGCCGAGATCCAGAAGCAGTCGCCGTGAAAGTTCTCCCCGATCTGTGAACCAGAGGTCATCGCCCTCACGCAACTCGCCCAAGCTGATGCTATCATCTCCTGGAGGATATGGCGAGGGTTACGATGACCCATGGAGTGGACGCGGTGCGATCGCCGCGAATGAACCGCAAGAAGACCCAGAAGATTGGTACATGCAAGCCATACAGGTACGGGGACTGCAGTTTACAGTCACTAGAGCGGTTTCTTAACTTGTCTGGTCTTCGCAGAGACGAGTGGATGAGATGTACCAGCGAGCGGAAGAAGTCGTGGCTCAGCGCCAGATGAGTGGCGGCTCAAATCAGATGCTGGAGCGCGCTGCGTCCGCCGTCTACCAGTTGAAGGTGCGCCATTTCGCCACGTATTCCACATATTGGAATGATTCTAAGAGACCGTGGATCTGATCTTTTTGTGGTTGTAGTCATCGCTGTATCCATTGGTGGAGCAAGCAGAGGCGATGCTGAAGGACGTGCGGCAACATCAAACATCCAAGTTGTCTGTACGCGTGGCTCCGAAGGATTTATCGCGAATCGCCCAGCACTCCGAGGATCTCGCGAATCTCCTATTCGAAGATATCCTACTCGTACGTGTGCATTGTATTGTCTATGGATCGGACGGTCGTATTGATACTGTGATGACTCATTCGCATAGGACACCGTACAAGAGCTCAACAAAGAGGAGCGGCGGTTATCGCAGCACAGGCTCCGAGCCCAGCACGCAGACACACTGGACGAGATCCTTCTCCAGATCCAGCAACTCGAGATGGCCGAAGACGAGATGATCAACAATCAGTTCTCTCTCGCGTACACAAGAGACGATGCCGTCCGCGTAGCACCAACACCTTCGATTGCCGGCGAAAAACTCAACCAGCACACAGCCACGAACTCGAAGCCATCACGGAAAAGTGATGCGACCGCCCATCTCTCGCTACCACTGAGTGTAGTCATGGATCTCGCCGTCGACGAATCAAGTTTCACCGCACCGCTTGAGACCGAGAATCCCGATCCGCACCCGTGCGGTCCAGAAGTTGCTGCCGAACGGAGTGCCAAGGATATTGCGGACGAACCTATTCCAGAGCGCATCTCAACTACTCCGAAAGTGTCTATGGCCATTCTCGGGGGCAAGTTGTTCCAACGAATCGAAAAGAACCGCGTGCGCTTCTCGAGGCACAGGCAGCTCGTGGAATCCTCGCTTGAAGCAACAGGAATGGACCAAGCATCGGTCGTCGAAATGTGGGTACATTACTGACCCGGGCATTAAGCGCGGTTAACTAACTCTCATCTCTGCGTCTCCCTCCTCTTTAGGTTGGCCGATCTGATGCTCGATGACATTGCGACCGAATGCGCGCTAGAGCTCGAAGGTGGCGTTGAGGCACTGACAGAGACTATCGCAGAGACGCTCGTATGATCACGTGTCAAGGCGCTGGCGGTTCTCCGTTCGGATAGGCGTTTCCGTTGCGTTCACTGGGGTGACTCGCGCGTATTGTTCGCGGCGAATACACACAACGACCTCTTCAACAAGAGCATCCAGCGCTTCGATGACCGATCTTGTGATCGCTTGCTGCGCGGCGAGCGGGAGCTGCTTACTTGACCGGCGTTTCAACTGGTTTTCGGGCATTTGGCGTGTCTGCGCGGCAACAACCCGAACTTCTTTCGGTTTGGCGAGCCGCAGTCGACGTGTATACATCTGCAGCACGACGGCGGCCTCCTCTTGAATCTTCTGTGTCGCTGCGTGGAACTCGAAAACGACAATGCCTCTGTCGGAGTGGATCAGCGTAGGCATCCGTTCCGGTGTCAACGTTCGATTCTTGACGAAATCCATCGGTGTCATAAACTCCATCCGCGGAAGTAATCGAGGCAGCAGATTCTGGGCTTTCAGACTGAGCGGGTTACGCTCGGAGATCTCACGAACCCACGCAACGATCGAGAGCTCCATCCATCGCCACAATCCGCCGCTGCGACTCGCGGAGGTTCTCACGAGTCGTCGTTTGGTCAGAGGCCACGACAAGCCCGCGCGGAAAAAGCCTCCGCCACGTTGCATTTCAGCAATCACAGCGAGCGTCTCGGGATTCGGGACAAGCAGTCGGAATATCACAGCGCTACGAACACATCGTCAGCATCAATTTCAATGTCAGAACGTTCAGGAAAAACTTACTCTTCTGGAAAGATCTCTTGAAGCGCCTTGAGCGTGGCGAGTGGCAGCAGAGATCCACGGACTCGCTGACACAACGCGATGTAGGAAGCGAGACTCACAAATCCCGTGCCCTCAGGATCAAGCCGAGCCAACTCCTGGTCGAGCCCTACGCCTTTCATGCTTGCATTGACGTGGACTTCGTGAAGAAGAGTCGCCATGGGCCCGTTCCAGCCATGAGCGATGTCAAATAGTAGAGGCGTCGTCGGTGGACATGAGCGGATGGCACGCGCCATATCGTGCTGCTTCGCCGATGATTGCAACTTGGGGCGTTTACTCAGCAGGTGAAGCGTCTCCAGGTATTGCCACGTGAACGCCCGCGCCTTGTCGGTGTCTTTGAACACTCGCTCATTTCTCCGCGACTGGATTGTCGCGATCGCCTTCAGAAGATCTTGAATCTGCTTTGCATTTTCCGGCGGACAGGATGCAACTGCGTGGTCCAGCTCGGTTTTGGCGTTCACAAACTCTTTCTGCCGGGCTAGAGCCACTCCAAGATTGTACCGAGCTTTCCAGTTATTTGGTTCCACGTGAAGGCACTGCTGGAAAGTCTTCACGGCTTCGTCCAAGTGGTGGAAGAGCAAGTAGATCGATCCAGCGTTGAGGAAGACCTTGGCCAAGTCGCATCCCTTTGGTCGCAGCGCTGCGACCTCTAACAGCAAGTACAATGCATCGGCTTGCTGGATCCGATCGCCGTTCTGGATCTTCCGTCGGGCATCACGAAGCACCTTCTTCCACGTGCTCGGTGTGACCTTCTTTTCCTCGAAGCGCGTTGCGAAGCGGTGCTCCTCCAGAGTTTTGAGCTTAAACTTTCGAACACTAGGGCTCGCCTGAGTTGATTTCGTGTCTGGTGGAATCGAATCGATCGCTGGATTGGTTGCAGAGTTGGCGATTGAGGATGACATTGTGCGCTGAATGTAGCGAATCGATGCAACCGTTGATGAAGCTTTCCGAACGAAAGACGCGGCAGCTTTCCAACGCGATCTCTTAACCGGAACGAGAGTCCTCTTGAGTTCTTGTCGATTGTGCACCAACAGATTTCTCGCATTGAAGCCGTCTCGTTGAATGAATTCATCGCCTTGGAAAAGGATAAATCGCTGAAGCTGCGTTATCGTATCGCAGGTTTTGGCGCCGGATGTATAGTCTCCAAAGCACATCTTCGCTTGCTTGAGCGCTCGTGAAAGATCAAACTGACAGCACACCCCACAATATTAGCCAGTATACATGGCTTGCAAGAAGTACGTTGACGTACCATATGAGCGAATCGCATGATCTCGTAGCTCCTTGCGAGAAGCTCGGCACTGGCAGACACATATACTTGCTAACAGCAGACATTCCCCACTAGAACGTCAGCAATCGAAGCAAGGGGCTTCGTCGAAAGAAATCCTACCAGATAATGAATTGAGAGACGCTTGCGCTGACGCAGTCCTCGAAAAATTGCGCCAAGGAAGGCTCGCAAACGACATCGCGCTGCAATACGTAGAGAGAGCGACGTGAGTCTGAAGCGTGATGAATACGGTGAAGCCACGGGGTACGGACCGAGAGGTGATTGCAGCGCTGGGGTATGGCATTCAGGATGCAGATTCCACACCGTCCACCACAATTCCACGGCCACGCCAAGTCGGTGCTGTTGAAGTACCGAAATGAGTCCCGTTCGATCTGCCCTGATGCCAGATTACGACTACCGAGACCTACCCAGTGGGCATTGCTGGATGCCGTGATGGCATTGTTCACGGCATGTTCAAGGCGATAGTACGGGTCTGAGATACGCGCAAACGAGTCGCTGTCATGATCACGCTGAAGAAAGAAGCCAGCACATGGATACGGTGTCTCCACACGCAGACTGCCACACGAAAAAGGTGTGGCGCCGCCGCCAAGCACTCCAATGACTGGAACTGCACGCACCTACGAAGGGGAAGATCGTCGTCATGGATGGAACCGGACTAGAGCAGTGTAGAGTCGTGCAGCCGCATGTTGCCGCTATCCAGGTGCAGCGATTGCTTATATCTGTTGCTCACTCTTCCATCGTCTGCTGAGCCCCTCTAATAGCGGGACCCCAACCAGGCCGTTTTGGCTCACCTGTCAGATTCGCAATACGGAATTCTATCTTCTTTGACAGGTACCAGCTGACGACAGTGTCGCGTGAACAGAAGGGCATGAAGTCGCCGACCCTACCCCCTGCGTCCAACTTATCCGCCAATCGTGGGCTACGTATCAGACAAACCTCCATTTTTTCCACCAATCCGAACGAGGAAATCAAACTGAAACTTACTGTACCACCTGGCTCAACGTCCCCACGGGGGCGGTTGTCAACGCCGTTGAACGGAACTCGATCTTCGACGGCCGTCCTTTCCTCCGCTGGCTTTCCTCCTCCGTCTCCGCTGTATCACGGCAGCATAACCCCACACAACAACAACAGCGACGCCACTCCCCGTATCCTACCCTACCGTAGGGTACGGTGCATCATCCCCACCCGACCGCGCCAGCTGGTGTTTTCCGTCGCAGCTTCGTCCTTGTGTGAATTGAAGTCGCCCAAAGTCTCCACAGTGAGTATCCAAGTGTAGCCGTCAATACAGTAGGTTACGCTCCAACGTTTTTTAGACACCGGACAGACGGGGCTGGTTCCACCAAACCCCACACGCACGACGACGACGGCAGAGGCGCCGATCCCCTACCGACGCACGCCAAGACGCATCGGCATAACCAGCAGCAGCAGCACCAAAGGAGGGAGAGAGAAGGAGGACTAAAAACCTCCAACACACAAACGCCAACAAACGCCAACAAACCGAATCCAACACATCCGGCGGCGGTCCACTCGACAACTCGCGCGGCTTGGATTGGATCGAAACGAAGGAGGACGAGCACGCACATCTCTCCCTTCATCTCCATCTCCATCCCCCCACACGGACCTCCCCCCCGCGAGGCTCATTGCGCTTCCAGCCGCTCGTCCGGTCGGCCCTTTCAGTACTGCGTGTCCACTGCACGAGTCGCCGTTAAACGTCCCGTGTCCACGTCAACGTCGCGCCGCGTATCTGTGTGTTGAAGCGCCTTCCTCCCGCTAGAGAAGCCGCGAGAACCTCCGTACAAACCAACTGACAAGCAACATGAACTACGGTGCGTTTACATGGACCCACAGAGGTTGAAGTACCCCAAGCAGAGCCGAGGAAACTGACCGAATACATGACTGTAACTGGTGTAGACGATGAGAAGCAGGAGCTGCGCGACACGGTCGCCGGCCGCGTCAAGAACTTGCGCAGCATGTTCGAGAAGGGCGGCAACTCGAGCATGAGCAGCGCCGCGAGCACCGCCAGCAGCTCGAGCTCAAGCGGCGGCGTATCCAACCCGGACAAGAAGCTCGCGCGTGACATGTACTTCAACAAGCGCGTGGCCGAGAAGGAGAAGGACGTCAAGGCGTCGTACGCGCAGTTCAAGGGCGCGCATGACTCGATGGAGCAGGAGGCGTCCCGTCGCCAGCGTGAGATGCGCGACGCCGATCGTAAGGCCGAAGAGAACGCCATGGCCGGATACCGCCAGACCAAGGGCAGCGTGGAGTCAGCCGAGATGGCGGCTCTGCGTCGTCAGCGCGAGTTGCGCGACGCTGAGAAGAAGGCACAAGAAGACGCGCTTGCCGGCTACCGACAGAACAAGAACGGCGTCGTGTCCGCTGAGCTGGAGGCCCTGAGACGGCACAAAGAGCGCCGGGAAGTCGAAAAGAAGGCCGAAGACGACGCACTGCAGGGTTACCGCCAGGCCGGCAACGGTGTAGTGTCGGCGGAGCTCGAGGCGCTGCGGCGGCACAAGGAACGCCGCGAGCTGGAGAAGAAGGCCGAGGAAGATGCGATTAAGGGCTACCGCAAGGCTGGCGGCACTGTCGTGACCGCGGAGCTGGAAGCTCTGCGTCGTCAGCGCGAGCTTCGTGAGGCGGAGAAGAAGGCCGAGGAAGACGCGATGCAGGGCTACCGCCAGACGAAAGGAGGCGTCGTGTCGGCGGAACTCGAGGCCTTGCGCCGCCACAAGGAGCGCCGTGAGGTTGAGAAGAAGGCGGAGGAAGATGCCATCCAGAGCTACCGTCAGTCCAAGCGCGGCAGTGTGGAATCGGCCGAGATGGCTGCGCTTCGTCGCCAGCGAGAGCTGCGAGACACGGAAAAGAAGGCCGAGGAAGACGCCGTTCTGGGCAACCGCAAGGCCAGTGGCAGCGTCGAATCGGCTGAGATGGCCGCGCTTCGTCGTCAGCGAGAGCTGCGCAACGCTGAGCGTCAGGCCGAAGAGAAGGCAATGAGCGAATACCGTCAGCTGAAAAGCTCCAAGACGCTGCTCGACTTTGCCTCTGACTCGCAGAAACAGCGTGATGCCGAAGATCGCCGCATCGCCCAAGAGTCCAAGGACATGTACGCCAAGTCTTCGTACTCCCACGACCACGTCTACAACCACGCTCAGAAGCAGAAGGAGATGGAGACGCGCCTTGAGCGTGATGCGAAGAACTCGCTGCTTTCGTTTTCCTCGGGCAAATCGTTCATGGATGCGAAGTTGGATGAGAAGAAGCGCCAAGACGAAGAGGAATTGCGACGCCAGCGGGAAGCGAAGGAGTCGATGCGAAAGTTCTCTTCGGGCAAGTCGTTCTTCGAAGCTAATCTTGACCAGAAGAAGCGCCAGGAAGAAGAGGAGCGACAGAAAGGTGAGCATAGCTTGTTGTTGTCACACGTTTGATCTGGAAACTCACCTCTACCCCCTCTATGTAGAACTCGAGGCCCGTGCCGCTATTGCGAACAACAAGTTCACATCCGTCGACCTCGACAAGTCCTACGTGCGTGCGAAGGAGCTTGCGCGCGCTGAGAAGGAGGCCGAGCAGAAGGCGAAGGCGGCTCTCCACAACTACTCCAAGGCCAACGTCAAGTATGACATGGTGATGATGAATGGTGTTCTCCAGCCAAAGAGCACACCATCGTCATCTGAGAAGGCGGCGAACTCTTCTCCTAGTAAGTGGCTACTTGTGCTTCTCAAGCTGCCGTGATGAGCCCGTGACTCATTTGTGATATGTGTGATACGATACTCACTGTAGCCAAACGATACCCTTTCTCAGATCCGACCTCGCGCCCGCGAAAGACCCCAGACCCGGCAGCCGTCGAAGCCGTGGCGAAGTTCCAGTCGAATCTCGGTATGAGC
Source organism: Pythium apleroticum (assembly GCA_023337875.1). Classification (NCBI taxonomy): domain Eukaryota; phylum Oomycota; class Peronosporomycetes; order Pythiales; family Pythiaceae; genus Pythium; species Pythium apleroticum. The sequence goes on along the minus strand of JAADXN010000335.1, from coordinate 18,630 downwards.
TGATCTTGAGGATTATTTTCAGTTCTGGGTCTCTGATAGTAGCGTGCGTGTGTAGCTGCACACCGGGAACGCGAGAGCTCCGTCGAATCCGTCGAAGCAGCAGCAAAAGCTGGCCGCACGCTCAGCATCGACGAGATCAAGTCGTCTGTTGATGACAGCAGCATTGAGTCGGTTGCATCGGCCTCGAAGAAGTTCGCAGAGTTGGAGCGCAAGGCTGGTACGTCGAAATGCACCTTCTTGTCCAGGGCGATCGAACTCTCATACTCATTCGCTTCAACTTGTAGCCGAGGACGCTAAGGCCGCGGCCGTGCTCTCCTCAGCAAAGAGCTCCACTGACGTGGTGGCAGACGTCTCTGGATTGGCGACGGGCTCGATGAGCGTAACTGAGCTTGCTGCCACCGAATCCAAGGCAAAACTGGAAGCCCAGCGTCGCGCTGAGCAGGAGACCAAGCGAACCATGTCGAAGGGCAGTTCAAGCATGTCTGTCTTCGATTTGCACCTGCAGCAGCTGAAGGGACGCGAGCAGCAAGACCGCCAAATGGGTAAGCGGGTAGCTCCTGGATTGAAATTCTCAACGTCGATAACTGACAGTCATCGTTATGTAGCACAAGAAGCGAAGGACAACATGGCGCTGGTGGGTGTCTCTCTCGGAAAGCAAGAGGAGTTCCACCTGGCCCAAAAGGAGGCAGAGTACCAAGAGCGAGTCAGTGAGAAGGCCACCCGCGACAGCTTGACCAGAAACTCGTACATCGGATCGGCGAGCTTCGGACCGGAAGACTTCTCCGACTTATCGGACGATGATGATGATACCTCAATTCCGTACCCTCCGATCGCTCACGACAAGATGGCCACCAGAATCCAAAAGGTTGCCCGGGGTCACATCGCACGAACTTCCTACCGCCAGCAAGTGCTTGCGCGCGAAGAAGAAGCTGCCGCTGCTGCTGCCGCCGCGAAGGCCGAGGAGGAGCGTCTTGCCGCTGAAGCTGCTGCCAAGGCCGAGGAGGAGCGTCTCGCCGCCGAGGCTGCCGCCAAGGCCGAACAGGAGCGTCTGGAAGCCGAGGCTGCCGCCAAGGCCGAACAGGAGCGTCTGGAAGCCGAGGCTCTGGCTCTTGCTGAGGCTGAGGCCGCCGCTGCCGCTGCTGCTGCCGCCGCGAAGGCCGAGGAGGAGCGTCTTGCCGCTGAAGCTGCTGCCAAGGCTGAGGAGGAGCGTCTCGCCGCAGTTCGATTGAGTTTGGCTGCAAACAATGCCGTTGATGAAGTCGTGGACCGCATGATCGATGAATACGAAGCCGCTGCTATCAGTGCGACTCAGCTCGCCGACGGTGAAGACTTCGATTCGGAGGCTGATGACGACGATGATGAAGTGGATGCTGAGGAAATCGCCGAGAGCGGTGACGAGAGCGGTGATGTCGCCCACGCTGAGTTGCAGATTCCTTCTCGCCCAACCATCGCCGAGCTCCAGGAGATGAGTATGCGCGGTCGTTTCTCGATCGAGTCAGCTGGAGGAAGTGAGGATGAGGACGACGATATCGACGAGTCGCCAGCCAGCAAGCAAATGCTTCTCGACGATCATCCGAACCAGTCCTCACCACGCGCGAGCGATGTGTTTGATGATGAAGTCGAGGACGTCGCGCAGAGTCTGTCGAACCAAGTCGAGATTGAGAAGGACGAGCCTGCGCACTCCTCCACTTCGAGTGATGTGTTCTCGACCGCCAAGAAGACTACCGCCGATGATATCTCCGAGTATGCGGTTTCGACTGAAGCGTCCTCCCCACCGCTGTCAAACGAAAACAACTCGGAGGCCCACGACGACGCTATGCCTGTTCGTCTGAGCGAAATCTCCGATCGCGAGTCGCTTTACCGCGACACCTTCGACTCGGCCACACCTCGCGCCAGCCACTTCGATACCACTCGTGATTCGTACGGTGAGTTCCGCGAAAGCGAGTTCAGCGATCGTATGAGTGACGTGGATAACGGACCAGCCCCAAAGAAGACCGACGACGAGCCGCAGTACTTCGACACTGACAGTGAGCGCGGAAGCTCGTTTGTCGGAACGCGCGAGTCGCTGTTCGGTGAGGGTTCGATCACCGACGATGCCCGTGACCGTGCGGGTGACGTTGCTGCTCCGTCTAGTAGCACCAACCGCTGGGCGCCTACGAGCTTCTTGAACAAGCTCCAGCCTGCCGCGCACGTGTTTGACACCAAGTCGAACATCTCCAAGGCCTCCACGAACACCTCGTCGCAGGCCACGATCACCTCGGAGGAGACGGCGCCCAAGTCGGCCATCGCCGCTGCCAGCAAGATGGCGAACGCTGCCGGTGCGATGTTCTCTCGCACGGCCTCGAATGCTAGCCGCCACTTCTCGGTGGGAACGGACGATGCGCCGAACAGCAAGGGAAAGGAAACTGCGTCGTCGAGTGTGCTCAGCCGCTCGGGCTCGTCGGAGGAAGATGCCGATCATGAAGTCATCTACTCGCCGACTGGCGCCGAGTCCAAGACCAAGGCGAGCAAGTTCGGTCTGCTCTCCAACATCACGTCGACTGCTGCGGCCAAGGCCCCCACGGGCTTCGCCAAGCGTTTCGGTTGGAAGAAGACCGCGGACAAGAAGTCGACTCGCGGCGGCTTCTCGGATGATCTTCCGGACATGACCTCGGCGGCCTAGATTTCGCGCCCGGTGTTGTCTGTATGTGTACACTAGTTCAGTTTGATGATTTTATATTCGTGTGTCCAAAATGAATGGATCTGCTCATGATGATAAGGCTCTAGTGTCTAGAAGTCGCTGAGACTCGTGAGGTGGCGGATGACGAAGAGGGCGATCGGGTACTGGACGAGGCTGCCGATGAGCGCGCCGGCGACGACGTCGCTCGGGTAGTGGCGCCCCAGCGCGATGCGGGAGAAGCTGATCGCCAGCGCCCACAGCACGATGAGCACGCGCACGGCATCGGGCGAGAGGCGGAAGAAGTCGCGCGCGATGGCGGGGTGGCCTGCAGGGGAGTCAGTCAAAGAAGCGTGAGCTTGAGGATCTCAACGGGTGAGGAATCTGACGTGTGCGAACGCACGGTTGCAAAGGTCGATGACGAAGGCGACGATGCACCAGCAGCGCGTGGCGTGGCCCGACGGGAACGAGTGCTGGTCGGGGCCGACGAAGCGCCCGTCGTTCTGGTGGTGCGGCGGACGCGCACGCTTGAAGACGAGCTTCATGACGATGATCGCGACGATATCCACCTGCAGCAACAGCGCCCACGTCAGCTTCTACGCACACACAGTATCACGGCACTGGCGACTGCTCACCAAGTTGCAGACGTAGAACGCGATGAAGACGGTCTTGGTTGCGAGCGACACGTCGTCCAGCAGCCCAGCGAGCCACATGAGAGCCACCACGGGCAGCACCATGAGGAACCAGAGGATGCCATCGCCCGTCTGGGACAGCACTTCCCACGCGAAGCGCACGCTGCGCGCCCGGCCGAACCGCTGGTACACGAGCTGCGCGAGCGTGAGGTCGTACGCGTACAGCACTTCGCCCAGCGTCATCTTGTCTCCTCCGCCGAGAAGCCGCCTTCGGCTCTGATCGTCGCTGTCGTCTGGAGGGAAGCTGCGACTCGTGCGGCTCGGGTCTTCCAAGCTGCTGCTGGCGTCGCGGTCGGAGCCCGTCAGTAGAGAGCTCGTGACGGAGGCGGAAGCGGAGACGGCGCTGGGCGTGGCGGCGTTTGTCCCATACACGGGCATGAGCCAAGTGAGCTCTTCGTTTGCTCGTCCTGCCTCTGGAATGGGACGTCGGAACGGAAGGTCTCAGCTAAGTTAACACATGTAACCCGGCGTAACCACTTCACGTCCAGTTTTCTGGATATTTGGTTTTGGAATACTAAATATCATGAAAATACACGTTCATGCGCCGCTCTCGGTGGCGGCTCTCTAGTGCATGTTGTCATACTTCTGCTACGGCGCTCCATCAAGTCATCTTGAAAGGTAGATGCGTTGTTTTGTGGGCGCTGGGCAGTACTTTGAAGTTATAGTACGCGGCGGCGCCGATGAAGGCGTGCCAGCAGCCGTGGAAGAAGCGGAACGGGTCGTTGTCGTCGTCGAGGCCCCTCGCAAAGCAGCACACGGCGAGCCCGAGCAAGGCAAAGCCTCGCCGCATCTCGCTGTAGTCGTACTTGGGGACGCGCTTGCGAACAATGAAGGTCACCAGAAGCACCACAAAGCACGAGACGATCGGCGTGACGGTGTTGAAGTCGTCCCACGGGTTCTTCTCCTGCATGACGAGCACGAGAGCGAGGAACACGTACTGGAGATACTGCTTCGCGACAGGATGCTGCAAGTCCATGAGGTAGATCGCCCAGACGATAAAGCTCATGATGGAGCCAATGTTGTCCAGCCGATGCCACTGGCCCTGCGTGCAGTCATCGTATTTCGGTCAGAGTCCAATCCAAACAAACGGCATTCCGAACATCCAGGGACTTCCTCACCTCTGTGAGCCATATTGGTCCGTCAATACTGTCGCAGCAGTGGTAAAGGAAGCTTGTGACCATCGTGAACATGCCGATAAACGCCTGCGTACAGACAGACAGACAGACAGCCAGCAGCGAGAAAGGCGCGTTAGCATTACGGATTGAAGTTGAGGATTTGCGGACGCGGTAGATGCACGCACTTCGAACACCAGCTCCATGCGGTACAGCTGCACGACGGCCGGGAACATGCAGAAGTTGGTGATGCCCGTGACGACCAGCATCACGCCCACCTCGAACGAGCTCCGCATCGTCGCGCGCAGCCCCCGACGTCCCTTTCCGATATTCGAACGGATCTGTTCATGAAGAGGTCCAGCATTCGGTAATGTACCAATGTACCACGTAATGAGCACACCAAATACCTCCGAAACCTCATACCTAGCTACATCATTCGACCGTACGGGACGATTTACACTGAGTATGTTGTTGGCTAAATTACATACCGGAGCATTGGTCGAAAGACCATGACGTGATAAATTTCTTTAATTTCTCGGGACTCCCCTTCTCAGGGGGCACATGCTCGCTGCTCCTCGCCGCCCTCCTCCTCTTTTCCGGCTTGACACTCGTAGCCCCACAGACCACAGACACGAGAAACCCTCCGTCCTCTGGAGCCGAATGGGCGACGATAATCAAAATCGAGCTGACCAATGACGTAAGCACAGTGTGCTTTAAAAAGCACGACCAATCGCAAGCTCCTCCTCATCCGCTACTCGCCTCTTCACCTGGCTTTCGGCCGCCTCCAGTTCGGTACGAATCACATGGAAGTTAGAGTACTCGGCACAACTGCACAGTATTGTTGAGGTGGATGGATAATTCGACCGAGTGAACTCATCCCACTGCCGTACGGTATGTACAAGGACCCTCTTGGACAGCCCATTGCCTAGATCACCTCAACAAGAGTTCACTGGACCCAGCTCCTTCCATCCCGAATGCTCACCCACTATCCAGTACAGTCGTCCTAAAAAGACCATACAGCGTCGACCAAACATGGGCAGTGCCCATTGGGCACTGCAAAGAATCTGGGAAGAGATCGGCGGATCGGCCACCGACCAGGATGTGTCTGGTTCTAGGCGGACTGTCCCCGGACGCATCTCTTCGATGGAGATCAAGACTGTCTTTGTGCTTGAGCACAGTTCAAACGCACTGACGCATGTGCATCTGCGCCGTCGCGCGCATCACTTCAACATGTATCGAGTGCTGTACTGCAGCCATCGAACCTTAACTGCAGCTACTGTCCTGCACTTGAATTGGACTGTGGTAAGCTCTGGTGGATGGACCCACATCCAGATGGAGGAAGGTCAGCCGACCCCAGGGCATTCTGGACTGCTCCCGTCGTGGACGGACATGGATAACGACGTTTTCCCGTGGCCTTGCGTACGGCTCAGCAGCAGCACTGCTGGCATGGAGGCACGCATTTGCTCAGTTCCCAACTTGCCGTTGTCTGCACAAAAGCCAAGCTCCACGATGCCCAAGTCCCTGTCAAGTCTCCCCGACATCGCCAAGCACCGCGGTTCGGCCCAACGCGACGGTCTCATTGTGAATGTCGGTCATGGCTACGAGCGCATGGTTATGACCGACCAGGAAGTGTGCGACGACGTGCTGGCCACGATCCCCAAGCTGGCAGCCGCCGTCAAGTGTGACACCTTGGGCCGCCGCTGGAAGCAGCGGAAGCGCAAGAATGGCGTCGAAATGTTCGAGCTAGACGCCGGAGGAGGAGGAGGAGACCCCAACAACGATCTGGATATCGCTCACGCACTCGTCGCGAAAACCGAGCTGCGTTGCCACTTGAACGAGGTGATGAATGTGCTGGTCTACCAGCAGTCGCCGGACTACGAGGCCACCATGCGCACACTGTGTGGCAGCAAGTTCAAGAAGGGACAGCTACTGTTCCAGCAGCGGCGACGATTCTCGAGTCGAGTTCGACCTTCGGTGCTGACGACGAAGTCGACGTCCAAGCGTAGGGAAACGTTGAAAGAGGCACCAGAGGAAGGACTTGTGGGCGTCCAGCTCGCGACTTTCCGCGCCAAGTACCCGATGAGGATCCAGACCTCCAAGCACAAGCGCATACTGAAGCTGTGCTTCGCAAGCTGCACGGTCCAGTCGCCACGTGACAACCGTGTGGTCCACTTGATGAAGACGCTGCCCAAGGAAGCCCACGACCAGATCGTTTCCGTAGATGGCGGCTCCGCGATTCGCCACAAGTTGGACCACATCGCTGTTGGTTTTGACATCCAGTCGAAGCATGGCGCGTACAGTGCGCGCAGCCACTCCACGCGCGTGTTCCTGCACGCCTATGCCTCGACCGTAAGCCCTGCTGCCTACCACAAGGAATCGGACCCGAACAGTAGACACCAATCACGACTGAGCGGCTTCGCGACCGAAGAGGAGATCGCGAACCACCGCAAGGAGGTGATGAACCACGACGCCAAGCACGTGATGGAAATCATGACGAAGCAGTTGCGCCAGTTTGAGACTGTCATCCGTCGCCGTCGGCTTGGCTTTCAGTCGTTCGTTTACTTCCCAATGGGCGATGGCGACGCGAAACCCACCAAGTGCTCGACGTGCAGCAAAGATTTCTCTCTGTGGCGGCGTGAGCACTTTTGCCAGTTGTGCGGACTTGCCGTGTGCAAGGACTGCTCGCGACTGTACGACGTTGAAGCCAAGGTCGGGGAGGTGCGCAAGAACCGCTGCTGCATCCAGTGCGTCGTGCGTGTCGACTCATGTGTGTTTGACGAGGAAGACCTCTTGGCGGCGCTCGGGCCAGTGGTCGTGGACGCCGACGACTCCGCTTGGGATGATGACTACCCGCTGTTGGACGACGAGACTGACTCCAGTGACTCCAGCGTCCGGGTGCGCGAGGATCTCTCCAACAACTTGTACTCCCAGGATCCAGTGGAACGGTCCGAGGCACTGCAGAGACTTGCGAGGCTTGTGCAACCAGCAAGTGCCACAGCGAAGGAGCCGATCGCGAAGAGCCTCGAGTCCCATGTCCAAGCAAGTATCCGCCGCAACCGTGACCAGCATGCTGCCGACCAGTGCCGAGTGTACGACCGAAGTCACGACTACGCGTACAGCTTCCGTTCGGAGAACGCTGCGATCCCTCTCGGCCCACGCCCGGCAGAAGACAAGGAGGCCTCGCGCCTGCTAAAGATCGACGAAGCCGGCGTGCTGAAGCCAGACTACGACCGCGCTGCTCTTGATCTACTCGCTAAGCTCGCCGCCAAGCACCTGAACTGCGAGATGGGGTGGGTGTCTGTGATTGCGTCGACGGAGCTCCACGTCCTTGGCGCGTACCAGTTTCCGTCAGAGTCACTCGTCTTGCCGAGGGAAGACACCATGTGCACACACAGCTTATACGCGGAGACGCCCTTGGTACTGAAGAACCCACGCCATGATCTACGCTTCGCACAGCTGCCTGCCGTCAAAGAAGGAGGCCTCCAGTTCTACGCGGGCTTCCCCATCAAGGCATCCGACGGAACCGTCGTGGGCACGCTGTGCGCGAGTGACCTCAAGCCCCACAACAACATCACCACCAAGGAATACGCAGCCATGGAGGTGCTTTCGAGCCTCGCGTCGGAGCTGCTCTTGCCCACCGAGAGGCAGTAGCGTAGCACATCTAGACTCTGGCGCAGGCGCAAGAGTCGCGAATCAATCAGTTGTTCCTATGAGCTTTTGAAGACTTGCAGAGACGACCAGTCGACACTGCATCTTACAGAAATCTGTGGGCTATCCTACAGTAGGGGTGTGAGGTCGTAGTGACGCCAGAGTCCGTCCAGACACATCGCACATGAAGCGATGGACATGCCGATGAGTCTTGATGGCGCCTTTCTCGGCAATTGGACGAATGTCGCACGAACGCATTCGTGTTTGGCACAACATTCGTGCGACACTCCTGTCTTCACCAGCTGGTTTCCTTGATGGCCGCCGGGACTATCACTCTGCCAGCGACAACATGACACGCATGGCCAGTTGCCCCACCGCGTCGTCCGATAGACTTGAGACGCCGCCGTCTCTGCCGATCCAGTCTAGTGGCCAGTCCAGAGAACGCGGCGTGTTCACGCGGTCCAACCTGCAAGAAGCGTCTATCACGTGACCAAGGTCTAAGCCCGCCAGGAGCTGTTCATTTTAGACCGCCGCCTTTCTCGCCGATACAACATGGGCTTCTTCTCGTGCTTCTCTTGCTGCTCGTCTACTCCCGTGCAGCACACGCGATCCTCTCGCGCCGCCAGCGCCTACCGCAGCACAACGGATCGCGGCGCGTCGTCTCTCTACTTCGAAGATGCCTATGAACGCATGGAGCTGCTGGGCGAAGGCAAGACGGGCAAGGTCTACCGCGTGCGCGCGTACCAGTCGCCACGGTTTGAAGCCGCCGCCAAGATCATCAAGAAGGAGTACTTGAACACGCCGCAACGACAAGAGGCGTTCGAACAGGAGATCGCGATTCTCAAGCGCGTGCGCCACCCGAATGTGCTCAAGCTGCTGGACATTTTCGAAGACGAGACCCAGTTTGTCGTCGTCACGGAGCGCGTCCACGGCGGCGATCTGCTGGACGTGATCTGCGCGAATCAGAGCCGTCCACTGCGGGAGTGTGACGTCGCCTTTATCATCCGTGAGCTGCTCACAGTTCTCGCCTACCTGCACAAGCAGCATATCACGCACCGAGACATCAAGATCGACAACATCATGTGCCGCACGAACGACGTACTGGACGGAATTGTGCTCATCGACTTCGGCCTCGCCCACAAAGGTCGCAACGGCGAGATGACGGGAATGAACGGCACGTGCCACTACATGGCGCCAGAGATGTTTGGACGCGACTCCCGCTACGGCAACGAGATCGATCTGTGGGCCATCGGAGTGCTCACGTTCTTGCTGCTCTTCGGAAAATATCCGTTCGATGCCAAGTTCATGTCCCAAGTGGAAGACAAGATCATCGCCGGCAACTACGAGTTTCCACCAGAGCTCATGGATCAGGTATCTCCTCAAGCCGTGAAGTTCATTGAGTATATGCTTGCCAACAGCCCACGCGACCGTCCTCCAGCAGCACTGGCGCTACAGCATCCGTGGATGCAGGTCGAGCAAGTGTCCACGGTGCCGTTCACAGACTCGCACATGGCAGCATTGCGGGGCTTCTACAACTCCAAGAAGGCCTACAGCACCGTGCCAACAAATATCAAAATCAACATCCAACCATCCCATCCACCGCCAGTCGGACCGGAGCAAGTGACGGTAGCAGGGCGAAACCAGCGATCGGCGTCCACAGGAAGTAGCCGCACCCGGAATGGATCCATACTACGCAACCCCGCTGAAGGCGAGCGGCGTAACTTATGAAGAACAATTCAAGCTCAATAGAAACTGCTGGTCGGAAGAAGACTTGCCGTTAACACCCACTCTGAAATACTACGTGACGCCTGAGGCCCACGCTACACCGCGTGGATGATGATATAGAGCACGGCGCCGGTGGCGGCCATGAGCACGGGCGCGTCCATCGTATGAGGGGCCGTGGCTTCCGCGTAGGCAGCTACGAACGGCAGCACGAGCATCGTGAGCAGGAGCTGGCCAGCCGACGCGAAGTCGAAGTACTGCGCAGCTGGGAAGATCATCCCGGACAAGAACACCACAGCACTGCCTTCGTAGCTGCGAGTGTACTTGCGCTTGGACAGACACGAGCTGGTCGAGTACTTGTGCTTGCCAAAGGCGATGCCGATCGGCTCGGCAAGACCGTCGCCGATGGACGTCACCAACACCAGAATGAACACAAGATCCGACTGCGTGGTACGCGCGAACAGCCAACGGAAGAAGAGCAGGACGAACAGCGAGGGGAACACGTTGCCGGCGACGATCCACTTGAGCGTGTGCGGTCGGTCCTCCGGGCGGTCGAGCGAGTTGAACTGCAGCATGAAGAACGTCGAGCGCTCACGGATCGGCTTGATCAGAGCCAGGAATCCCAGCAGCGTCACGAAGTCTCCCCACGCAAGCTCGAGCGCACCATCACATTCACAGGCGGCGTCTGGCTTGATGACCAGCGGGATCAGGTACGCCGCCAGGAGCTGGAACTTGCGCGTGTAGTTGACCTTGAAGCGCGAGTTGCGCTCCGTGATGACGTAGCCCGACTCGTCCACGATACAGAAGAGGCGGCAGATGATTCCGCCCAGTGTGGAGACGCCCATCATGATCGCGAGCTTGGGCACGAGCGAGAGCCAGAACTTGCCGTTGCCCCACAACTCAGGCTTGTACACCGTGGTGAACGCCACGAGCGCGGCAGCGAAGATAACCATGCCGACCACGAACGTAAAGTCAAACGTGCGTGTCCAGCGCGTGTCGTAGCGACCAGCGACTTGGCCCGCGTAGATCAGATCGTTGGAGTCGCCGTCGTACTCGTATTGGCCGTGGTGGGCGTCGGCATCCGAGTCCAGAGTGCCGTAGGTTGGCACTTGCTTGGGGAGACGGAACTTGGGGCCGCCCTTCGGTCGCCACAGCACACGCAGGATGATCAAGATCGTGACCAATGCGACGACGGGCAGTCCGAACATGAACGTGTAGTCGAACGACGACAGCTCCGTCGACCACAGCACTGGCGCCGGCCCCACAGGCGTGAGGGTCGTGGGGTCTAGCGTGCCAGTGGCCGCATCGGGAAGCGGCGTGGACGCCACGTCCGACGGAGACGGAGACGGAGACAGCGAGCTCATAGCTGAGAGTTGAGCTTATGGATACGCGTTGCTGATGGAGCGAATGAAAGCGGTGGAGCGCGAGCCGACCGAGCTTCCTTTTTCTTTTTTTTCTGAACCGTCCATGCGAACGGCTCAACTGACTTGAAGACGAGTATCTCACCCTGTTTTGGAATTTGGTTGAAAATAGCACCTGTATTTGAAAGTATCATTGGAAACAAGTGGTTACGATCTGGATGGAGGGTTACACTCCAGGCTGCAGATAGAGCTTCAAGACGAAAGGAGAACTTGCCAGCAGCAATAGCATCGTGATTATACAGGTATACACGTCGACGCCTAGCTATCCTATCTATTAAGCGATCACAAACTTGTCGGCGAGGCGATTTCTGTCGTCGGCAGAAAGCGGCTTCCCCTTGTCGTTGACCACGAGCGTGTGGAGTTCAACGTCGTGGAGGAACGCACGGTCCAGGTTCACCGCTGACTGCGACGCCTTGGCCACGAAGATGACGTGGTCGAAGCCAAGGGCAGAGAACGGGTAGTACGACGTGTCCTCCGCGAGAAGCGTGACGACCTTGCCGATCTTGAAGGCCTTGAGCACGTCCTCGTTCCACTCCTTGAACCGCTCCATCGGAGTCTTCAGCGGGGCACCGTTCTTGTAGGTCACGTCGAGCTTCTTCTCACCACCAGAGCGCATGCCGAGCTTGCTCTTGCCGCGCACGGACTCGCCCTTGATGTCCAGCGCCTTCTTGAGACCCTTGAAAAGCGACGGCGCATCCACCAGCACCAGAATCTTGGCCTTTTTGCGGGTGTCCTTGCGACGGATCGCAGCGTGCACCTTCGCAGCAGCAGCGATGGCGTCCTCGATGGAGGCCACCAGCTTTGCGGACGGCTTGGGGGCCGCGTCCTCCTCCGCAACGTCTTCTTCCGCCTCATCTTCGAACTCCACAGTCGCCTCCTTCGCCTGCTCCGCCTCGTCATCCGACTCAATGGGATTCACCATCTCAGGCTCGTCGTCATCTTCATCGTCCTCGTCGTCATCCTCACCCAGCAGCGACATGCGCTGCTTTTTCTTGGCGCGCAGCACGCCTTCCACGACGTCACTCACGTCGGGCTTCTTCCAGCGCGGGTCGCGGCGGCTCGGCGGCTGGAAGAGCCGGCCGGACTCATCTTCGTGGGTCATGCCCGCCTCCGCCTTGCGCTTGCGGGTCTTCTTTCGCGTCGCCAGCGTCTTGGACTTCTTCTGCTTGAAGCTGCTCGACATGGCCGCTGCTTTATCGGAGACTCTGGACTTTGCGTCGTTTCGGTCTCAATTGATTGACACCCAAACTGTTGGAAGTGAGCTGTCACTCCTCTAAAGTACGATTCGAACTAGTTTGTTGGTGAGACTAATTAGCTTGGCTGTGTGGCGAGGTTTTCATGTGACGACTGGGACTTGGCGAGCATGAACGACTTGCGCGCCGAGACCGAGTTGCGTGGCTTCGTCATGCCCGTAACTAGGGACATATCAATCGTACTGCGGTGCTGCCAGTGGGTCTCGGCGTTTGGGTCGTAGTTCAGCGCAAACTTGAGCAGACCCGTGGTGTTCATTTTCTGAATTAGCATCACATCGCACGGATTAGCCTCCATCTCCACACACACCAGCCCAGTCGCCCACACTCACCCGCAGGATTGTCTTGTACGGAACGACGTCGTGCATTTCAAGCTGTGCGCGCGACTTGACTCCAAGCGCTCTCATTAGAGCAACGGAGACTGTGTTCTGGTCGGCCAACGGGTCCACTCCGAACATCGCCTGCAGTAAATACAATCCAATTAGCCTCCCTCTCCAGCCCAACGCTCGTTCCACAATGACCGGAGCTCACATCCTGCACTTGGAACAGCGGTAGTTCACCGGTCTTGTGGCCGTCTCTCGACTCCAGCTCTCTGCGAATCCAAAGAAGGTTAGTATGCGATGGATCGCCACCGAAGATTACTGAGACCGTACGCTGTGAGGCTCAAGTAGTAGTCCTGGATCTCCTTGAAGTGTTGGGACCGCAGCGCCTTGACGAAGAAGCCGCGTGGGTAGCTCACGCCGATGGGCAGAATGTCGTCGATGTACAGCACCGAGTCGTTGCCACCTCGCTTCATCTTGTGCATATCCCGGATCATCGCCTTCTCCAGCGCCTGGAGCTGGATCGACGTCTTCAGCGGGAAGAACTTGCGCAACGCCACGAGTGCGTCCTTGAGCAGCACGCGGCGCTCCGATACGAAGCTGTCGTTGTGGTAGCTCTCGCTGAGCTTGAGAAGCAGCGACACGCACTTGTCCAGCATTTGCTCCTGGTCCATAAACACTTGGTCCGAGATCGCGTTCGTGAGACACAGAAGAAACAGCTCGATCTCGGCGTCCCACGCGAACTTGTCGAGCGAGATGAGGATATTGTACCCCCACTCGGCGATGAGAGGCTGGAAGCCGTACTTGCGGTACAGCTTATCGTACAAGACCTCTTCCAACGGGAGCCGCAAGTGCGGGTTCCGCTTCTCACGCTGGCGTTTCTCCGTCCACACCTTGCGAACGAGCGCCTCCAGCTCGGATTTCTTGAGAGGGTGGCGTTTGACCTTGCCTTGGTGTCGTAAAAACAGTGGAATCTCCTCGTGGACTCCCAGTGCACAGATATACTCGGGCTTGGCTCTCTGCTTGGCTGCCAATGAGCTGTCTGGGGTCTGGAGACCACGTGAGACGCCTCCATACGGGTGACGAGTGTGCTTCCTGACCGCGCGCTCAAGCTGGTGCTGCAGGATATTCAGCTCCACACGAGCTTCCTCCACGTCGTGCCAGATCTACAAACACCTACGACATTCAGAATCCTCATTCTTAATCCAGTAGCCCTCGATACTCACTCGGCTCAAGTGGAGGTTCACGCCGCAGTGCTTCTGCAGACGCTCGATCCACTGCAGGATTTCCTTCACAAGCTCTTGGGTCTGTCCGCCTGTCTCGACATCGTCTTCATCGTCCTCGTCGTCATTATTTTGGTCATCTTCTTGCTCTTCGTGGATGGTATGCTGGCTGGTGTTCTCCGCCTTTGCTGCCGCTTCAGCGCGTCGCATCATGAATGCTGGTGACGGACCCATAGCCGCCTGTAGTTCATCCCACTCGACGTCTTCATTCGATGACAGCTCTGGAATCTTCTCAATAATCACGTCCCAACTCGGCCGGGGCGTGTGGCAATCGCGGACGCACTGGAAGTCGATCTGCGTGGCATCGCGGAGCTGCTCGGCGTCCACGAGCTCTCTCTGCAGCGACGCTCTGCTCGCGACGTCCTTCATGAACTGGTCCTCCAACCCATCAATCTGCTGGTTGAGCTTCGCAAGCTCTTCTTCGAGCCGTTGGTTCTCGGCTTCTTCCTTGAGAACGACGGCCAACAGGGCGTCTTCCTGCTCTTTGATCTTCTTCTGTTCGAGGTGCTTTTTCAGTGGAATCCGCGAGATGAAATCCAAATATGCCGACTTGTTCTGCAACTCGGTGAGTTGGTTGCGCTGGCGGTCTGCCTGAAGAGCGAGTCCGTCGCACTCTTTGCGTAGGTCCTGCTCTTGGCTGGTCAACGTGGAGTACTCTTCCTCCAGCTGTAGCACTGCCATGCGCTCGGCCTCGACAAGCTCGTGGTTTTCCAAGTGCTGCGTCCGAATCACATGCAAGTCCTGGTCCAGTTGGTGGAGCACAGCACCTAACTCATGCTCAAGCGACCGCTCCATCTCGAGTTTCAGATCAAGCTGCTGCTTCTTCAGACTCACGACTTCGAGCGTCTGCTGGGCGTGGGTGTACAGCGAGAAATACTCATGGCCAGCCAACTCTTCCACTGCACTTGGATCAAACTCCACCGCATTGTTGTTCTCGTTAGTGCTGAGATCGCTTTCCGTGGCGCTGTTCACGAGGTACGTCGCTTTGAAAAGGACGTTTAAGATCTGCTGGAGCAGCGCCTTCATGGACCCACTCGTCGCCTTCTGCTGAAGATCATTGAGGACACTGAAATACCTCGCTGTGGCGCTTTGCTTGGTCTTCAGATCAGCTTCCATCGCCTGAAGCACGCGCATCTTCTCCTCCGAGTCGGCTTCTCGCTTGGTGTTGGCTTTCAGAGCCGGAAAATGGATCTCGGGTCGGGTCCTCGTTGGCGTTTCGACTGGTTTAGGAGCGTATCGGATGCGGATTCGATCCACGACGCCATCACTTCCGTACACTGGGCCACCGCCAAGGTTATGGAGGCGTTCATGTTTTGCGGCGGGCGTTTCTCCTGCCGTGGCGGCGTGTCGTAGAACTGCGGGAAGACGCGCCGAGGAAGAGGTGGCAGTAGTCTGCGGCTTGGTGTCGTCCTCCGCGGCCTCGGTCTCAGTTGCGCTCTCGCAATGGTGTGCGTTTGGCGGATACATCCCGAAGCTCCACTCAGTATCAGTGCGGATAAAGCTCTGCTCCGCTAACAACATGCACGATGAGAAGCGGCGAAACACCTGAAAACGATGCCAATTTTACCGCGAAGAGGGAGGATGTGCGACGTGTGAGCACTTGGCTTCCAAAAACAGTGTAGCCATATCCTAACAAAAAGCGGATGGAATTGCCATAAGCATGTCCCTCTGCCATCTCCAGGACACGCTCGTCACGTCGCTGTGGGACGATCGAACATTATGGGATGCTAGTTCGATTTGTTCGATTTGCGTCTATTGTTCGAAATCGAAACTACGACCCAGTATCGTTGCAGTGGCCGTGGATGACTACGCAGCACCACGTCATTCTTCGTGAGTTCATTTGATGTGCGCCCTCGTTCGACGTGGGCGATAATTTCGAATGTTACCGAGTCAACAACTGACCACAACACTACGCCACAGCTTCACGAGCGCTTTGACGCTGCTACTATTGCCTCACATCCACCAAGAGCTCCAGTAGAAGATCACTTGGAAACTTGAACTCAACCAACCATCGTCATCCCCCCACTTCCGCTGAGCGTTCGCCACGATGCCCCCCATCCACGCTTCGCTTTGGCAAGCAGAGAAACTCGACTCAACGGCCAATACCAACGTCTCGTCAACCAACGAGGCCGATGGTGATTACTGCGGCAGCGACGACACATTTGAGGAGCTAGGACGCGGCGGCTTCACTCCTGTGGCCGGTGCGCCGCTCCCGCCACCCATGCAACTGCCTCAGTTCTCGCTCAAAGAGCTCCGATCCGCCGTGCCCAAGCACTGCTTCCAGCGGTCGCTGGCGACGTCTCTCAGCTACCTGGCGAGAGACCTCTTCATGGTCAGCGCACTGTTCTACGTGGCGTACCGTTTTAACAACTGCAGCCCATCGACGCTCAGCCAAGCGATCTTCTGGCCAGCGTACTGGCTGATCCAGGGCACGTACCTGGGGGCCGTGTGGGTCATCGGCCACGAGTGCGGCCACCAGGCGTTCAGTGAGTACGCGCCCGTGAACGACCTCGTGGGGATGGTGGTCCACTCCGCTCTGCTGGTGCCCTACTTCACGTGGAAGATCACCCACCGCCAACACCACGCCAAGGTCAACAGCATGGAGCACGACACAGTCTTCGTCCCGATGACCCGCACAGAGTACACGACCTGGCGCGAGGCGCTGGAAGACAACCTCGAAGACGCGCCGCTCTACACTCTGTACCACGGTCTCACCTTGATGAAGGACACCTCGCAGCAAGCGCTCGCAAAAGTCGACAACCTGTTCAACCCACCCAACGTGCGGTTCCGAGACAAGGAGCGCGGGCTGGTCGTGCTCAGCAACGTCGGTGTGGGCGTAGCGCTCGCCAACCTAGGCGTGCTGACGTGGACGCTGTCAGCAGCTACGATGGCCAAGCTCTTCTTCGTGCCCTACGTGGTCTTGAACACGTACATCATTAGCATTGCAATGCTGCAGCACACGGACACGTTCATCCCTCGCTTCCGCTCGGACTCGTGGAAGTGGCTCCACGCCTCGCTGTGCACAGTCGATCGCCAACTGGGCGCGTTCCTGGACGAGCTGCTGCACCACGCAGTCGACACGCACGTGTGCCACCACATCTTCTCCAAGATCCCGCACTACCACGCCGTAGAGGCCACGCAAGCACTGGTGCCTTTGCTCGGTCGATACTACCTCAAGGACAGCACGCCGATCGCACAGGCGTTCTGGCGCAGCTACACGCACTGCAAGTACGTGGAAGACGACGGCAGTGTCGTGTTCATCAAGAAGGCACTCTAAAGGCACCCGCTATCTACTGTATCAGCCCACGGCTTCGCGGGAGTGTGGTTCGCTGTAGACTTGGCAGACGGAAGCTAGATGGATGACAC
The DNA here is from genome assembly GCA_023337875.1 of Pythium apleroticum. Classification (NCBI taxonomy): domain Eukaryota; phylum Oomycota; class Peronosporomycetes; order Pythiales; family Pythiaceae; genus Pythium; species Pythium apleroticum. Next base: position 1,160 of record JAADXN010000335.1, on the reverse strand, counting down.
TTCTAGCATCGTGTAGGAGCAGCAGGGCTTGGAATTCAGGCTCGATATCTAGATCTCTCATCTGAACCTTTCCCATTTCGTGCCGACGTCGTGACACCGCCAGGTGCGCGGTCTGATTCTTCAGAAATACATCCCGTGAGGATCACGAAGCTACGTGGTGACGTGGTGCCGCCGCCACTCAATGGGAGATCCAGTCTGATGTGGAGAGTCTCCACATCAGACTGGATGTCTCCACTGGAGACCCATCAGTCGACACGGCGGCACTTAGTATAATTCAGTTCAGACCACAGCACTCTGTCCAGCCTGTCCTGTCCTCCGTGTCCCATCATCCCATACTAACGTGGCCTAGGTATATCTCACCACCACCGCTCACGCAGTACTATCCAGTGTTCTCGAGCAGTCCACGCGAGAACTGTGCGCCGACGGCATCGACGGCACGAACAATGTTTCTTCGACTGCTTCCGCGATTACACGGAGTGAAATGGGAACACTGCACTGCGTATTCTCGCGGAAGCAGTCGAAGAAAAGAGGCCGTACAGTATCAGCGCGAGGCTCGTGGAGTGAGCGTTGCTGTCACTCGAGAACAACTTGGAGTGGGGAAGGTCACACCGAGGCTGCTCGCAGTCTGAGGGAACTGCGAAGTCATCAGTCACTTTGCAGCCAACTGAAGCACCCAAGCGCTATACCGGTACACAGTACCGGTATGCATGGATCCAGTCAATGAGGTGCGGACGAGGAAAGCGACAGCCTCGACACTCGAGGCTGTCAGTCGCTGTGAAAAGCAAATACATATTAGACATTGTCTTTGTCCAACTCCTTCTAGTCGGCTGTTGATTGGTCAAAATGCGATAATTAATACATAGAACGGCAGGAGGTCTCGCGCAAACGTCCAACTCCAAGAACACTGTGGCACTCGCAGTGCCCACTCATCAAATGGATCGATCGTGCCCACAGTTCCCAGTCACTGGGAACTGTGCCACTGGGCCAGTGTGCACTGCACACCCATGGTCCTCGGTTAATACAGTATTCCCCGCCTTGAGTAAAACTGTACAAAACACTAAATTGTCCAAATCGATATATGTATTTAGATGATATTGGTTTGAGGAAGACTACTGACTTAGGTGATAATGTATACCCTTGTCAATCCGATGAGTCCCACT
>JAADXN010000334.1:0-27782 GCA_023337875.1 Pythium apleroticum | reverse complement strand
GGACAGTACTGTGCCTGTGCCGTGGTGTGGACTACGTTACTGACGCTGCTCTGTCACTATCCGTTACTATCACGAGGTCTTGAGGGGTGTGTTGGGCGCGGAGTTCCTCATCCCAGCTCCAAGAGGCGCCGCCACATCACTATCCGTTGAGGGAAATGGCTACATGTAGCCATCTCTGCTAAGTACGGATCGAGGTATTTTCGGCATTGCCGTCGCGAAAATTATTGGCGTCGCCTCACAACCCCAACATGCTCACTGCTTCGACCCGTCCAATTCGCACACGCAATGCAAGCCAAGCAATATGAGGTTTGTAATGCGCAAGTGGTCTGTCAAGATGATGCTGTCCGCTGAGCGATGCGTGGACTTCGATGATTCACTTCACCCATCAGGAGCGCATTCTCAAGCTCCAAGATGCGCTCGAGATGCAGAAGCTCAAAAACACTTGTGGGTGGATCCTCGAGAACGAAAGCAATGAAGGAGTAAGCACTAAGTTCACGTGTGGTGAGTCGCTGTAGCTCAACTTGGCCGTATTCGCACGTTGGAAGACCAGCTCCAGCAGACTCAAGTCGCTCTAGAGGAGGAGCGCAACGAAAAGTGAGCTTGGTCTCCAAATCATCTCGTGTCTGAGGTGTCGTGTTGATCTGTCATTTGAATGCAATAGGGAGATCATATTGAAGAACCGTCGAACGAATCGTTTACTACTCGAGCTACAAGAAGAGCGGGTGCAGCGGCTCCAGGACCTCGAAGAGATCTACGCCAAAGACAAGCAGCTCGAGGCTCTCGTCAGCGAAGTTGTACGTTCGCTTTCTTCCCCATAACGCGCATATACCTCGTGCCAAACCGCTGAGACGTGTCGGCATTCTCAGGGAACGATAACAAAAGGAGTCGTGGAAGCGCGAGAAGAGATCACGCACAAGGACGCTGAGGTGGTGGGGCTTCGAGCGTCACTGCGGGTGAGTGCCAAGCTCATCCAGAAGGCTGAACGCGACTTCATGGAGACGCATCGCGAGCTGGAGGCCACGCAGATCAAGCTTCTCGACACCAAGAGGTACGATTGCCGTCACCTCCGTGCTTCGTGAACACCGATGATGTATGTAGCCTTTTGATGTGAAATTTGTAGAAAGGCAAGTGAAAAAGAAGCCGAGGTGCGGGTGTGGATCGAACGATATGAACAGGTAATGCTGGATTTGCACGTCGCCCAAGCTCGACTCACGCAGCTCGCTCGGGGTACGTCGAAGCTGTTACACGTTTGATTTTCGATACGCAAGGTGAGCTGACTGACACTTGTCCTGGCCACTAGACGCAAGCTCCAAGGACGCTGCGCTGATGGTACGGTCTGATGTTTGCGTGGTGATCCCCTTTGACTCTACTCACTCACACCTGTCTCCATGACTTCACAGCGAGGTTTCGCAGTCGATCTTGAGAAAAGCACGGGTGATGTCACGAATCTGAAGCCTCGCCCATTCCAGCAGCTCGTGGACGTCGGCGCAAGCGACCGTGCAGTGCGGAGATTCCGTCAAGACTTGATCCCACATCGGAGCAAATCGCTGACCGCAGTGGCAAGTTTGGCACACCACGGGGCGCACACGGTTTCTCATGGAGAGCTGCCTCATGCGTCAAATTTGAGTCGACAATCGCCTGTGGCGGGAGGACGACGAGAACGGGATCGTGATCGTGCAGCGAGAGACAGCCGAGAATGCTTCCAATGTACTGAGACGGATGATCTGCCTCTCCACAAGCCGACGAAGAACACCGGCGGAAGCAACAACCAGTCGAATCGACCTGAGATTGGCGTTCAGTGAGTGCTCCATTTGGATGCCTTTTGCGGTTTGATCGTACTCATCAACTCTTTACATGCTGTACAGACAGCGAAGTTCGGGCTCGAAGTATCTCGGCTACGGGCTTGGGCTCCTGAAGAAAGATCACATTGTGCCCACATCGGATGCTTGAATTTGAGGCGCAAGCTGGCCACGCAGCAGCGAAGTCTCGCCAAGTTCGTCGCATTTCTTCACGAGGCGACGGATTGACGAGAGCAAGTCGCTGCGGACGCGCACCTTGCTGATACCGTAGTCGTCTGGAATGGTGCGGATGCCGGGAGTTGCCGCTGCTTCGACCTTCACGTCGTTGTTGGTTTCGGTCTTGACTGCGGTATCTCGAATTGTGAGCTCGCGCGCGGCGTCAGCTAGGCTATCGATATCCAATGGTGCTGCGTCCACGACGAAGAGGTCCTCCATCGCCGTGGAAGAGTACTTGCGCAACGCATCGTACGCAACACTAGCACAACGAAGTCCGATGTGCACAAACCGAGTGAGCTGGACATCGCGCATCGTGCTGTTGAGGCACGTGACTTCTTCAATGATTCGGCAGAACTCGATCATGAGCACACAGCTGGGCCACGAAAAGAGAATGTCAGTTTGGAGTGTGCAGGTAAACGCTGAGTATACGTGGCACATACCTCATAGTCTCCGCGAGCGAGCCGTCATCCTTCAGCTTATCGGTAATGTGTTCGGCGGCACTGCCGAGGGCGGAGATCAGCTCCTCATCGACAGATCGATTGTGGTTGCTGTCGTCGTGGGCTTTTACGTTGATGCAGTCGTCGAGATTCAAGTGGTTCACGAATGCCTTGATGAATTGGAGCAACGGAAGCAGCGTCTCGTCGATGCTTTCGCCGTCGATTTGCGCAGATGTCTTCAATTCGTCCACAAACTGTGTCAAGATGAACCGCCGCAGTTGAGCACGACGAAGTTCTTGGTCTTGCTGCAGAGCATGTCGAGTGTGCTCGTACGAACTCGTGCATCTGCAATTGACGAGTCCACAGGATAGATAAAACGCCTCTCGTCGAATCGTGCCCGGCTCGAATCGTTCGCCATCACCGGAGTTGTCTTGGATAGGATAATAGCTGTGGATTCCGAGAGGGCCGTGAGGGTCGAAGACATTGTAGAGAAGCACTCGTAGTGGCGATGCGTCCCAGCCAGCCTTCAGTGTTTGGTACGTCTCCAAGTTCTGTGGTCAACAAGGAGCATCCGTTAGCAGCGCTATGAATATGCGCGAGGGAATCGTGAACACACACCTGAGCAAACCAATTCATGAGACTTGGGTACTTCTGGTAGGCGAAGAAGAGTCGAGCACTTTCCACGAAGCCAGCACACGCTGGTGAAATTCCCTGGATCCCTGACGCAGCCGACGGCCTCGTCACGACCGGCGCGTGTGAGCTGCTCGTCAGCTTGAGCCGCCGTTCCGCAACTGGAAACTCAGCACAACGTGCTTGTCGAAACATGAGCTCGATGATCGCGTAGAAAATGTTCTGCTGGCCAATCGCCATGCCACCGCAGTTGAAGAGGAATGCGTCGACGCAGTCGTACATCAACTTGAAGAGCACGACGAGAGGACGAATCACCGGGTCTTTGAGCTCACGATCGAGCACCGTAGCAGCGTCGTCGACAGCATGTAGCGACTTGATCCCTTGCGGTGCCGAGAATTCGTCCAGGAATCTACTTGAGAGGCTGTACCAGTTGATGTTCATCCTGTCGAGCTCAGCGCAGACGGCTCTCAGGTTGATCTCGTAAGCGCTACAGTGGTAAACAGTGGTGAGCTCATGAATTGGACAAACAAATACGTAGAGGACGGAGAAAACTTACTCCGGCAACGCGACGAAAACACCTCGGTGAGCGTCCATCATCTTCGAGCGGAAGCGATTCATGTCGGCTCGGTATCTCGCAGGTTCAGCCGTCATGGTCGTCCAAATGTGGCCTGCACTTCGGCAAAAGGTACGAAACACGTCCTCGTGCATGCTGTACAACGTGCCTGTATCTGTCGGATCTGCGTTGCGCGTAATGGACTGCCGGAAGGAGCAGCGTGTCGCTGTGGTGTGGAGCAACTGGTACATCATCACATCCATCTTGTATCGCACAACTGGGTTTTCCTTCAAGAGGTTCGCGAGAATGCCGTCGGTCAGCATGAGCCAGTAGCTCGAGTATCTCGCGCTGATCACTTGGCGATTGATTGGGGTCTCGTCACTGGGCTTGGGTTGTGTGAGGTGGGGCTCCACTGGCAGCAACGACTGAAGATCCAACGTCGCAGTCAGCCAAGTATTCGAGACCTCGACGCCGGCGCTCTGCTCACTCAGGAAACACGTTGAGAACCACTCTTTCTCGGGTCGATGCTTGAGAACTGCGCTGAGTAATCGTGGAGCGAAATTGCGGGGCTTCAGTGACGTCATCGAGACGACACTCCAACTGAACGTGAAGGAGCATGACGCGACCATTGCACCGAGCAGGTCCATCAAGTACAGTTCTTCGTAGGAGCGCCAAATCTTCTGCGGCAACGAGATCAGCAACCTCTGCACGGGTAAGCGCAGATTTGCGATCGCTAGATCGCTCGCTTGTGTGTCGATGGTGCGGAGGAATGCTTCGTAGTCAGTCGCTGACGCTCCCGTGCTTACCGGATCCACGGTCGCTAGCAGATCCATCATTTCTGCATCGTCGAATTCGTCGAACTCGTCTTGCTGCGAGGAATTCGCTTGCAACGACGGCCCGTATCGGATAGATTGCGAGGGCGTGTCACGGCTTCGAGGTAGCCACAAGCTCACAATCTCGACGGCCTTCTCAAAGTCGGAACGTGGAAGTGCTCCTTCCGCAGCGAGGTCGAGGCTTGCCGCGATCCCAGCACCGAGTGCACTCGAAACGCAGCACTGCACCGTCTCGATTTCCGCTGGTTCAACGTCTCGGCGCACTCGCAAACGCTCGACCAGTTGTGAGGACAGGTCGCGCAGAGCCGCTAGGCATGCCGATACTCCAGCTGAAACACGAGAAGCGGTTAGTATGTTTTTTGCCAAAGAAAGCAGTGTCCGAAGAGCGAGTAACTTACCGCCAAGCGATAATGATTCAGGTGTTCTGGGGCGCTTCGTGTCGGCCTCAACGCGACGCACTTGTTGCAGCTCGTCAGAGATCCACTTCAACTGCGAGTTGAGGCTATCAAATGCTGTGGAGTAGCTGGAGCGCGCGTCAAGAGCAGCGACTCCGAATGCGTGGACGCACTGGCATAACTGGACGCTGGTTGCTGCGATGCCCGCGCCAACGGAGCTGAACTCTTTGCAGAAGTACTCAATCTCACGTTTCAGTTCCTTCTGACGGCGAGCTGTTGGCTGTGTCGCACTGGCATCATCTTCGAGATAGACGCTGGAGAGCGCAAACATTAGCAGAATCGACAGCATCGTCTTGGACTACAGCACAGGAACGCAACAGTTATAACCAGCAATCACAGTAGGCTATGCCGACAGAAAGCCGTACCTCGCCAACGATTTGCTCCCGTTGTAAGCTTGACAACTCCACTGGTGTCACTGTTGACGCTGAGTTCGAGGGATTTGCGGCAGGTGCGGCTTTGACTCCACTCTTCCCCCAGTTCCAAGACTTGTTGGTGTCTTTCTTCACCTTCTCGATAGGCTCCAGGATCTTGGCGTGCTGTAACGACTGAGCCATCACGGCTCGTCTGTCCTTTTGGCTTTCAAGCCGAGCTGAGAGCGCTCGAAGCACGGGCTGGCGATATCGAGTCCGAAGAATCGCTTTCTCTTGTTTTGCGAGTTGGATCTAAATGGTTGGGGAAGTTAGAGTCGTTTTAAACCAAAAATGCACTCACGATGCACCTACCACTGCAATCTTGCAAAAGAGGACCACGGGGTTTGTCGTCTGCGTCGCGTGTCGATTCGCCAACTCAAGCAGGGTCTCAGTTCCTTTTGCTTCCAGTGCTCGAACTTCACCGATGAAGTTCACGATAGCCAGCATGACCTCATCGTGTTCCTCGGTCAGTGGAGTTTCCCAAAGCACCGGCAGCAACTTCTCCATAAAATCTGAGTGAAGGCACACCAGGAAAACATCATAAACAAAACCATTGAGAGGAAGACAGCATCGAGAAACGCCTACCTTTATCTGGAGACCACGTTGCGGAGAAGACGAGTATTCGTCGAAGCATTCGAAGTTGGAGACCGTCTAAGCACCAGCAAGGAGTCAGTCGCTTGGCTAACAGACTCCACGATGGGGTTGGATCTTACAGGCTTGAACCTTGAACTCGTCGTCCATGGTATCTGCTGCGGTCAGCCCTTCAAGCGGCACGAAGCCGAGCTCACTTCTCGAGAGCAGCTCTGTCAGGAGTGTCCACGACGACCAAGTCGACCTGGGAACACATTTACGTGTTAGAACTGCGCAGAACTTTACTGAGACCTCAGAGCAACGTACGGTGTAGTGTTTGGATACGAAGCCGAATGGGAGACATTCCCCAGCACCCCACAAATATCCCACAGCGTATCGTTTGCCAGCAAGCGTCCTTGTGTGTCTTCATCACTGGCTTGGTGGTCATGATTCTTCAGCGGGACTCGCTCTTTCACGTATCCGCAGCATGATTCCTGTTTGACGAAACTCAGCGCGATCTCGTCGATGAATCTCCTTCGATACTAGACACAACGACCGTTAGTTCGTTACTCAGCCCAGATCAACGCTGCGCATTTCACATACAGCTTCCTGAAGAAAGTTCCAGAAGCCACCATTCGACTTTGCGTCGGTTCCTTTCGTCGACTGGAGCATCCCCACGCTGAATAGCTCGTAGAGAAGAAGCCACACGGACAGCGCAGGGGCTTCTGAGTGAGAGGAATCACTTGACGCGGAGCCAGTCGGGCTGTCATGCGTCGAGTGCACATGGATGAACAGATCAACGAGGAAGAGGGACGCCGCAAGAGCGACACGATTCGGCGGCAATGTCGCCACGAACAGATCGTTCCACTGCAGCCTTTCGTCCGGCCAGCATCTCTCGCAAGTCTGCTTCACGTACACGAGCGCTTGGATTGCGTACCAAAACGTCCTGCAGATCGCCATGATCAGTGGTGTGGACCTTGCACCAGGGCACGCGACTTCAAAGTAGTAGCCGTACTCGGGAGATCCAGCGAAGATAGAGTTGCAGTCGGGAATCTGTTTGAGTAGACGCGATAGCTCCACTATCATCGACTTGATCTTGTCGACCACTTCAACTGGATGCGCTTCGTGAACAGTTCGTTGCATTCGCGTGACGAACGATGCGAGATCTGCATGATACTCGTCTCCGAGAGTTGACACCGCACTCCAAGCGGGGTTTTGCTCAAGAGGGACGTCATCTGCAGCCTTCGCAATCGCTGTAATCGCCTCTTGCTCTTCAAACCGCAGCTGGTTCAGCTTCTGCCCGAGGCCAGACGAGTGAGGAAGATTCAGCATATCTTCTGTGACAGTCGACCAGCAGCCATCGTCGTCTCGCGTAAGTTCGTCAGCGTAAAAGAGGCGCCCAAGCCGCATTAGGTTCGCTGGACAAGTTGTGAGAGATGCCGGCAGAGTCTCCTCGTCGGGAAGCACACTGAAAATGCTGGACCACGTCCGGCTCGTTTGTCGAGGTGTCGACTCTGGAGATACTGGCTTCGCTTGGGTAGTTGGATGCCTGACACGGACCGGCTCCTCATACTCGATAAAAGTTTCAGCGTAGCTTCTTGATTGTTGCAGGAGAGGCATGGGCTTGGGCAGTAGTGTTGAGTGGGCTTCTCGAGTGTGCGGTGGGTAGCTCTGAGGCGCGACGCGAGTTCGGTATCGTTTGTCACGTAACTTGAACACGGCTTCCATCACAGATACCGCTTTCTGCCCCTCTGTGACCTTCTTTATCGCTGAGGGATCTCTCTGAGAGCGAAGACTGGTACCGCGTGAACTCTCCAGCTCCCTTGCTCTCGTGCGTTTGAGCTTGCGTACCCAATCCCATCGCGGGTCGGTGCTGCGCTTCAGGAGATCTTTCTCACGGACAAAGCGAAAGTTTGACATGACTGAAGCGCTCGGACGGTTGAATTGCTCCCGGCGGAGCCGTTCATCGAAAGGGACGGCAAACTGGTCCATGCTGGACTGAGTTTGGAGTGTGCTTCTTGGTCGTTTCTTCGAGGACAGGTTCGATTCAGCCGAACTGCGTGTCGAGTCTCCATCGTAACCGCTTCGCTGCTTTAGTACTGATCTTGCGTGTCGGCGAGGCGGCTCCCGCTCAGCTGACTCCGTTTCGAAGACATCGTCCCCGCTGTAGTTGAAGCTGTCTCTACCCGCACCGCTGCTGTCATCCGATTCACTGGAAGTGCCTTCGTCGAACCGGGTCTCTGCGACTGTCGGCACAAGCCCGCGGTGCGCAAACGTGGCATCCAGCGCTCGTAGGTTCTGCTTCACCCACACATCGTGGTCCGAGATCTTACGCAGCCAATCGTCGTACCTGATAGCAATTCGTTCAGGCTGACAACATGCCAGGGGGGCAAAGTTGAGACCAAACCGCAAGAAGTGAATCAAGTAAACAGGGAGTACGTACCAGAGATCCACCCTTCCGTTCCAGTTTCTTGATGACGGCATTCATCGTATCTTCGCCAGACCGGATCAAGTTCTTTCGAATGAAAACTTCAAGGTGCTTTAACTGATATAAAAAAGTTAGCTTTATGGGCATGGTCATCCACATCAGGGCCGAATGTGCTTACCGTGGTGTTGATGGCGTCGAGTTCGCTGTCCTGAAGCGTGGCCGAATGCTCGAGCTGACGAGACAAAAGACTCCTCTTTTCCTCAAACTCGCTCAGATTCTCGAGCAATCTGTCTGCAAATGTCTCCAACTGGGCTCGCAGCTCGGCCTTGGTCTTCCCCAACTTGAACTGCAGCTCTTTCGCGACGTCCTCAGGAAGCTCGGTGGGGTTCCCTTCTGGCTGAATGAAACTCCCATCGACATCTTCAGACCCGTGCTCGTACCCTCCGATATACCGTCGCTTTTTCTTCCCGTGATGTCTGCCGCTACCGACGAGATCAGGAATGGGGTCCTCGTCATCGTCCTCGTCGCTTTCGACGATGCGATGGGATCGTTTCTTCCGTGCGCTTGCTTTACTCGACGACTGGAGATGCGCAGCATCGTCGTCGTCGGCTTTGTCTCGAGGTCGTCTACGATGATTTTTCTCACGTCGACCTGCGCGCTCGGCAGGATCCCGGGATCGTGGTTTGCGTTGACTGGCAGCAGTATGCCTTTCATCGAGAATGAAGGCGTCTTCCCCCAATCGTCGTCTACGCTCGGCTTCGCTGTGCTTGTTGACCTCCTCTTCACCACCACTGCTGCCGTCATAGTCACTGTCGTCGCTGCTTCTGAGCTGGAACTCGATCTCTGGCGCGTCGATGAGCACCGGCTTCTCCGGGTTCGGGTCCCTCTTTTTCTTCGACTTCTTAGGCAGAGGAGCTACTGAAGAGTCTGGCGGGGCTGCTGCAGTAGCCGCATCACCTGATAAGTCTTGCTCCGGCTGAGGCCAAAACTCTCCACGCTCCAACTCCAATGGCTTGGCTTTCTTGTGAGGATCGACGGCAAACTCATCTACAGAAGAGACACAGCCATCAGGCTCCATCACCATTCCCCTCATTAATCATGACAGAGAGCTCACCGTGATAAAAGACACGCTCCTTGTGCTGTCGAACGCCAGTCTCGAGCGCGTCCGCGAGGTCCTGGATGTATTCTTCTTCGATCCGCTTTTCGAAGCCGCCCAGCATATACTTGACGTTGTACAGGAACTCCATGGTGCCGTCACCCGCGCTGGTATCCGTGATGACCGACGCGATCTTACCCGCTCCACCAAGCTTGTTGATACCCGGCCACGTTCGCGCGGCTACGTGCACGATGTCACCGACCTTGAACTTGGCACGAGGTCCCGTCTCCTCCTGCAGTGGCTCCTCTTGCTGTGGCACCAACTCAGGCGCCGGGTCAACAGGCCGCTTGTGTAGAACGTGAGGCACCACGATGAGTCCCGTTTTCTTTTCTGAACCGTCAGCCTCGACAGTGCGCGCACTAGGACGCTCATCTGCGACGTGTGAAGCAACGCGATCGTCTTCTGCATGTGCATCTGGCTCAGGAACCGCGGCTTCGGCTTCGTCGGATTGGTGTCCGGCCTCACGCACCCGCGAGTCCGAGTCATTGACAGGCACTGGAAGATCGCTTGTGGTGACGGTCACAGTAACATCTCGTACAGTGCGCTCCACAGCTTCTGAATCCATCTCGTGATCGTGCGGCGCGGCCTCCAAGGGATCTCCTCCAGCACTGCTGACGATCGACTCGATCTCGGGCTCCACGGCTCCTCCTGAGTGCGACGAAGGCTCAGGATCTACCAAAACGGGCTTGATCTGTTCGATAAACGCATCCTCGACCCCTGAATCTTCGTCCGAGTCGCCGACGAAGTCGCCGACGTCCATTATGCGCCGACCGCGAGGAGCGGCTTCGTTCGTTTGCCGTTGATTTTTGGCGCGGAAACGTGGTCACCGGAGTGATTGTCATTCCTAATTTATGTGGTCCACCTTATAGTGATACGCCAAAGTGTAGCCATCTCTGAATCTCCTCGCCCACAATGGAAACTGAAACCTCATAATTATGGCTGTAAAACGAACGATTTTTTACGTTTACTGAGCCGACTCAATCGTCTCGAAGAGCACCTGCGAGACCTCGTCAGGACACTGGTACGGGACGCAGTGAGCGGCATTGTTGTAGTACACGAGGCGTGCGCGGTCCGTTCCGATGGTGTTCCACAGCTTGACGGACTCGACGGCCGGGATGAGCAAGTCGTTGGCGCATCCGATGATGGTGATGGGGATGCCAGCCTGGCCGAGGGCAGCGAGGCGTTCGTCGGACACGTAGTGTGTTCGAATGGCGAGCGTCTGGCCGAGATATCCGCCCACACTGTGTGGCTTCATGTTGGTCATCTTCTGCTTGTGGAGGCGCTGCACGACGTCAAACGTCGTCTCGTCGGAACCCTTGATTTTCTTGGAGAGGAACTCCTTTGGGTAGAAGAAGTCGATCGTCATCTGGAGCTGAGCTTCCAGGCCGCGGTTCGTCATCGTCTTGAGGATGAAGTTGGTCGCGCCCGCGGAGTCGAACTTGCCGCGCGTGGTTACGATCAGAGAAAGCGACTTGAGACGCTGAGGCGCTGACGTCGCTAGCTCGAGCGCGATCATACCGCCCATGCTATGAGTGAAGAGGCCGAAGTCAGTTAGATCAGACCTGTTCAAGTTGTCGTCGACGAGCAAACCGTACCTGAGTCCGATGATATTCGCCGTAGCCCAGCCAAGATGGTCCATGAGCGCCAGTGCGTCCTTCGCCATGATGCTCGTGCTGTTGAATCCCCACGACGCTGTGCTACCACCGCATCCACGGTTGTCGAACGACACGATAGTCAGGTTTTTCTTCGTCTTGTTGTCCTTGTGCGCCCATTTCTCCTGAATCAAGTCGATCAACGGAGCCCATGACTCCTTGCCTTCCATGAATCCCATGAGCAGCAGTACGCGCTCGTCGTCTTCAGTCGCATTTTCGCCATGAGTTGTGTGGACGGCGTACTCGATATCCACACCGGTTGGGAGCGACACGGTGCTGATGTTATCGCGCGTGAAGTGCTTTGCCTCCGAGAACAGCGCGTCGACCTCGCGCTGCGTGTCCAAGCCAAGCGGCGTGATCGCGACAGGCTTCGACATGGTTGGTCTCTTCGTTATTGTGTTGGCACTACAAAGGCGTCCAATCTGAAAGTGAGACCCGCCCACTGAAGGGAACGCTGATCCTGGCAGGATGGCGTCCCTGTCATGAACAATGCGTGGACATGTAGTACAGGTGGGTGCTGCCTGATGGCGTCGGAAGACGGCGCAACCTGCAATTGTCAGCCGTACGAGAACCCACATTGAGGAACACCATCTGCCTCGCTATCGCGTGCACTGCGGTTCTGTGGCCACAGCATGAGGGAGCAGATGAGTCGCATTGCCACAATGTGAGTCAGTGACCTCTGGCTCCTCGCTGCACATTTTCATTGGCTGTTGGACTGCTGGACTGTGGGATGGACGAGTTGACCTCTCCGTCTGACTCGAGAAGAAGTTGACGAAACCAGCGGGTGTAATCGGCGACGTCTCGAATGAATACGAAGGGAGCACCACGCAGACAACGCAACGCGATGTGAACGCTCGTGCATTTGCTCGGTTCCTCATAGAGCCAAACGCGAAAGGATCTCACAACCTCACGCTTCGATTGCGAGCTGTTGTATCTCGACCCATCCTCGCAAACAACCATCGGTCGCGGCTTGCGGCTGCAGCATCAATGGGACCCGCTGTACACGACGCAGAAGCATTTCGCCAACAACCGCCACCAAGCCAAAATCTCCACGGGCATCACAGTTGAATACGCTATTCATACGACTAATGTTCCCGACGTGGTTGACGACGAGCGGCTCGTGCTCATCATGGGCTATTGCCAGTCGATGGAGTGGTGGACCCCACTTGTGGAGGAGCTCCTCACGTCGTGGGCGGGAAGCGGTGCGAAGAAGAACCTCAAGATCCTCACGTTTGACAACCGTGGCGTTGGTGGCACTGACTCGACGTTGGGCCGCTACACGACCTCTCTCATGGCTGAAGACGCCTTGGCGCTGATGGACCACTTAGGCTGGCAAACAGCGAATGTCTGCGGCATCAGCATGGGCGGAATGATCTCGCAAGAGCTGGCACTGCGAGCACCAACGCGGGTCAAGTCACTGTCGCTACTCGTGACCACACGAGGCCGCTTCAAGTCAGATGCACGTGTGGATTTGGCCGGGATTCGCGCTTTGGTGTGGAACACCAAGTACACATTTGCTTCGGCGTACCTCGCTCTACATCCCCCTTAGCTCCTGTCTACCAAGATGGACGATACGAACACCACTATTGGAGAGAAACTTCTCGAGTGCTACATCGCGATGCTGGAGTATGGCAAGTTGCCGACTGCGAGTGGGTCTGTTGGGCAAATCACTGCGATCGCCACTCATTTTGTCTCGGATGAGCGACTCACGGCGATCGGCGAGGCGGGATTCCCCGTGCTGATCATCGGAGGAGGCAGAGACAAGTTTGTTCCCGCCCAAGAGTCACAACAGCTCGCCGACCGAATCAAGGGCGACCACGTCAAGTTCGTGATCATGGAAGACGCCGGCCACGGTATTTTCGTCGAGTACCTCCACGAAGTAGGGCAGGAATTGTTTGAGACGATAGGGAAGGCGAGGGTTTAAGAGCACAAGAAACATGAGGACTGGGGGGGGGGCACCGTGGGGCCCCCGTCCTCATGTCTCTCGCGGGGCCCCCACCCAAGACTCTTGGGCAAGGTGAGGTGTTGGGCCAAGAGCTCTCCTTGCCCGTGTGAAATCTGGACTCAACGCCTTGGGCATATTGGGTTACTTCAACATGAGAGTCCTGTTCGGTGTCCGGGGGTAATAAATCTGGGTTAGCGGCTGTCAGACGGAATTCAGTTGCATCAAGGTTCTGGTTCTGGATGAAGCACTCACGGCCAGCCCTCAGCGTGTCAAACCAAGAGACGCATCGAGCCATCGTGGGTCAAATTCGAGCATGTGCATTTCCATTCACCCCTTTCCTCAGAACTCCATGGAGTCCATGATGGACTGAACCTCAGCTCAAGTGGAGGTCTCCTCAACCAAACGTCATCACGACCACATGGCTCGAGGTCGCCATGTTGTCGAACCGTGCCCATCCCAACAGTCCCCCTTATCTCAGTAGAGTATTTCTTCCACGGTCTGCACATTCGTATTGTACAGAATGCCTTGTTGCGCAATGTATATGTCATGCTCGCGATCGCTTCCCAAGTCTCGACATACTGTAGCAGCCTCGTACACTTTGCTACTCGAGAGAGTGGAGAGGAGAGCGATCAAACCATCTTCGCATTTTGCTTCACGACACTTTGCAGACTATAATAGTATCTGAATCGCCACAAAATTAGTACCACTGTTCACTGCAAAGGTGAGCTGTTTCTTGAGGTAACTGATATAACACAACCTCGTCGTACTGTATTCTATCTCATGAGAAACGGCTACAATTTGCACTCAGTGTGCGAGAAGATCATAAAAAAGTTGCCAGATTGCCCGAATGATGGCCGATTGCCTGAGATACTCGCGTGAGAATGGGGAGCTTTCCCGCATGCGTGAGTCACTTCTGCCAGGACTTTCCAGCACCTACGCCACGCTGTGCAGCACGGCAGGTTCGCTTTGGTGAGGCCGAGCGTCTCCGAAGCCGATGCATAGAGGAACCCTGCTCTAGGCGGTTTGAGCGGAGCTTGCAAGCAGCGATTGATTCGAGTTTTTGCCACCACTCAGACACTCAGACACCATGCCAGCGCCAGCCTCCAAGCCCGCCACCTTGCGGCGACGAAGCGAATGGGATCCGTTGTTCACCACGCACAAGCACTTCACCGACAACCGTCGCCAAGCCAAGATCTCCACTGGCATCACGGTCGAGTACGCTGTCCACACCTGTGATGTTCCAGGGGCCTCCGAGGACGAGCGACTAGTGCTGATTATGGGGTTGCGCCAATCCATGGAGTGGTGGGCGCCTCTAGTCGAGCAGCTCCTCACGTCCTGGACTGCGAGCGGTGTGAAGAAGAACCTCAAGATTCTCACGTTTGACAACCGTGGCGTCGGTGGCTCGGACGCGCCGTTGATGCGCTACACGACGTTGCTCATGGCTGAAGACACCTTGGCGCTCATGGACCACTTAGGCTGGCAAACAGCGAGTATCTGCGGTATCAGCATGGGCGGAATGATCTCGCAGGAGCTGTCACTGCTTGCTCCATCGCGGGTCAAGTCGCTGTCACTGCTCGCGACCTCACGCGGCCGATTCATGACCGAAGTCCCCGCGGACTATGATGCTCTCTGCTCCACGTTGTGGGTCACCAAATACTTCATGGCATCAGGTTCACTCATCCTCCACTCTCCTGAAGTGCTGTCCTCGAAGGTGGAGGACTCGAAAGTGACCGTCCGCGAGCAAATGCTGTCGTACTACAACCACCTGATGGAGCACGCTAAGCTGCCGACCGTCAGTGGTGCTGCTTGCCAAGTGACTGCCGTTGTGACCCATTGGGTCTCGAACGAGCGCCTCGCCATGATCGGCAAGGCTGGCTTTCCCGTGCTCATCCTCGCTGGTGGCCAAGACCGGTTCGTCCCGCCACAAGAATCGCAGAAGATCGCGGAACATGTAAAGGGTGACCACGTCAAGCTCGTGATCGTGGAGTACGGCGGCCACGGCGTTTTCGTCGACCACCTCAACGAAGTCTCGAAGGAGATTCTCGGCACAATCCGCAAGGCGGTGCAGTAAGCCGGCCCAAGATGACTTGCGCCTGGGCGTGAATTTATATAAAGTGAGTGAATGAAATTTGGTACTTTACGAAGACGCGAATGTTGAATCCCGCGCAAATTTCACATTATCAATCATGCCAGATCTTGCCAGTGGCAACGGCTACACGCAACGCAAGTGGGGTTCTGATCGGTTGTAGATGACCGATACGGTGCCCACCGTGATCTCGCCTGTCGACTAGAGCGATGCACGCTGCATCGTCGTGATCATGTTCTCGATGACGTCGTCGATGTACTGCGTGAACAGTCCGTGGCCGCCCTCTTCGAACATGATGAGCTTGACGTGGTCGCCCTTGATGTGTTCCGCGAGCAGCTTCGACTCGCGGCCTGGAATCACGTGGTCGTCACCGCCGCCCATGATCAACACCGGAAAACCGGCTTTGCCGATGGCCGCAAGACGCTCGTCCGAGACGAAGTGCGTGCGGCACGCGAGCACCTGGCCGAAGATGCCGAGCTTGGACGGCTTTGGCGCGACCGCGAGGCGGCTGGCGTGGTACTTTGTGAGCACTTCACGGATGGTCTCGTCCTTGTCTTGCATCTTCTTGTTCACGAAGTTCGCCGGGTAGAGCATGGAGACGACGGCATCAACAATGACCTTGGGGTCTGTCGCGAGCAGCGACTTGCGCATCTCGCCGTCGCCGTGGTCGTTCACGTACTTGCCGCGCGTGGTCACCATCAGCGTCAGCGACTTGACGCGCTTGGGCGCGGCCGACGCGAGCTCCAGCGAGATCATGCCACCCATACTGATGCCCGCGATGTGGGCCTCGTTCCAGCCCAAGTGGTCCATCAGCTCCAGCGCATCACCCGCCATTTGGGAGCTCGTGTAGCGGCCCCAGGTCGAGTCGGTATTACCGACGCCGCGGTTGTCAAACGTCACGATCTTGAGGCTCTTGGTGGACGACCACGACGTCAGGAGCTGGTCGACGATCATCGCCCACGACTCCTTGGCCTGGCGGAAGCCCATGATGAGCACCAAGCGCTCCTCCTCCGTGGCATTTGGGACCTCGCGTGAGTGGACCACATACTCGACCGCCAGTCCGTTCTTGAGCGTCGCCTTTTGCTTCTTGTCGTCGCTGAAGTGCTTGGCGGCAGTGTACAGCGCGTCTTCGTGGCGCTGCAGGCGGAAGCCCGTGGTGGCGACAGCGACTTCAGACATAGTGGCGGAGGAAGACGGTCGTTGGAAGACGGCGGTTTGCAGAATGCGGATTGCACATGGAAGCGATCTGCAGCCTTATCAGTTTGATGTTGCGGTCGCTGTGGGTGAGAAGGGCGGGACCATGTTCTACGGTTCTGTACTGCATGATTCCTCCAGCTCGTGGCTTGACGTCAACATCAGGGATTCAATCTTCAAGTCGATTAGTGGTACACTGTACCACTAGTCACGTAGGGTACTGTGTAACCAGATCAGGTACAGTAGTGTATGGATTTAAAGGCGGTCTACTGTTAAGGTGTCCTGCGGTGAAGAAAGGTCTCCTGAATTTTGACTTGCAAAACACGCGGCAATTTGGAGGATCCAAGCGAAAGGATCACCATGGCGCAGTTGCTGAAGGCTGCCGGTACGGAGGCTGAACACGCACGGCACGCCAGCACCAGCAAGACCAGCATCGAATCATAATGTCTGATTGATCTGTTGTAGGAAATGGCAACATTGAGAAGGTCACGGAGCTCCGCGATCAATGGAACTACCAGAACAAGAAGGGCGAGACTGGTACCGGGGATTGTGATCTAAAGCAGTGTGCCTCCTGCGTATCCTCACGTCTCAACTGCATGGCCATGATACTGTAGCCCTTCACATTGCGGTGACGGAAGACCAGCTTGAGGTCGTCACCTATCTCGTCTCCCACGGCGCACCACTCGATTTCCAGGACAAGAAGAACCGCTTCACGCCTGCGATGCTCTGTCTTGCGCAACGACCACCGCGTCACTTGGAGATCTTGCAGGCGCTTCTGAAGGGCAAGCCGGATTTGTCAATTCAAGACTCGACTGGACAGACGATTCTGCATCTTGCCACTCGTAAGTTCCGACGAGCAGTTGCCGTGTTAGGTTTGTATCGAGGGAAGGGCTCACTCGTTTGTGGCGTTCATAGAGTACGAGGAGGTGGAAGCTGTGGAGATGCTGCTGCACTCAAAACCTAAGGTTGACGCCGTGGATGCGAAGAAGATGACCGCGTTGCACGTCGCTGCTGGCAAGAACAACCTCGAGCTCGTCAAGCTACTCGTACGTTGCAAGGACGTTCAGCGTGAGATGTGTGTGCTCTGAAGGACCAGTTGCTTATCGTGTGATGGACCGTGCTAGGTTGAGCGAGGTCACGCCGGTGTGAATGTGGCTGATAGCAAGGGCAACACCCCACTGTACGTCTCAGTCGATGTTCCCACGCGAAGCCGGCAACTGGTGTTTACCCACTAATTTTGATTCGTCACTCTCTGTGATGTCCTACAGGCATTGGGCATTCATTTCCAATACTGAAGACATGATCCCAGTTGTGCAGTATCTGATCACTAAGGTTAGTTCTGCTTGTCAGTCGTCACCGGAATCCGGTCGCTTACCAACATCGCTTTGATTTCCGAGCAGGGAGCCCGCCCTTCAAAGAATGCTGCTGGCAACACCCCTCTCCACACAGAGGCCATGCACTGTGACAGTGACGCGAAGTGGCCGTCAGAAGCGGCTGAGGTTCTGGCGAAGGCGTTTCCGCAGCTGGAGAGTGAGCTGAACAACAACGGCCTCACGGCGCAGCAGACGTTTGAGCAGGGCGTCGACAGCGAAGCGGCTCCTGTCTCTGAAGCTGCTGCCGAAGCGACATCGTCGAAGGGTGCACAGAAGCGCGGCAAGGCCACCGAGGAGAAGTCTGCTGAAGAGTACCAGGAAGCTGCGTCAGCCGCTCGCGCTGGTGAGTCATTTCTGTGGTGTAGCCATTCAGGTGCCTGGAGGCTTTGTCTGAGCCTGTGCTGTTATTGTTATAGCTGCAATCGCGCGTTCCAAGAAGAAGGCTTCCAAGCATGGCCAAGAAAACTCGAGTCTTCTCGTCAAGTTCGCCATTGTCGCCGCGCTTCTCGCGCTGTTGGCCGTGGTGTACTCGTTCATCGCCCCATGATCTCGCTGGGCCACGTTCAAATGGCTACAGTTTTCCTAACCGTTATCAACTTGATAGAGACGCGTTCTATACGAGGTTTTTGAGGTTTTTCACCCCACCCAGATGTGAAACTGGTTGGCTTGACCTGCCCCAACCAATTCTGCTGGCGAAGAGCTACGTAAGTAGCATTGGGCATCAAGCGACGCGCATCAGGACACGGACGCGAGCTCTGTGTGGGTGCCTCTAGACATCGCGCAGTAATATGGACGACGACCTCGATCTCTTCAGTGCGTTTGACGCCGGCGAGACGCTCAGCGCCGCTGAGAAGGCGGCTACGACGGCCCCCAAGCGCAAGGACGCGCCTGCCACCGGATCGAACGACGATGCCGCGGCCTCTCCACCGACCAAGAAGCCTGCTACGGTCACCACGTTAAACGGCGACAATGAGAAGCCAAAGGCCGAAAACGCGACTACGCTGGCGTCGTTGGATGTCAAGGTTGTGCAGGGCAAGCACATCGATGCCACGCCTGCGGACAAGACCGAGGATGGCGAGGCCGTGCACGTCGCCACGGGCACCACGCAGAAGAACTTGATCTCGTTCTCGGTGTACCCTCCGGACTACGAGGTGAAGAACGTGGAAGGGAGCATGAAGGCGAACCCGGCCAAGACGTATCCGTTCACGCTCGATCCGTTCCAGCAGAGCGCGGTCGACTACATTGAAGCTGGCGAGTCCGTGCTCGTGTCGGCGCACACCTCTGCTGGTAAGACCGCTGTGGCCGAGTACGCGATTGCCAAGTCGCTACGTGACAAGCAGCGAGTCATCTACACGTCTCCGATCAAGGCGCTGAGTAACCAGAAGTACCGTGATCTCGAGGAAGAGTTTGGCGACGTGGGCCTCATGACGGGTGATATTACCATCAACCCGTCGGCGACGTGTTTGATCATGACGACGGAGATTCTGCGAAGCATGCTCTACCGCGGCTCGGAGGTCATGCGTGAAGTCGCGTGGGTCATCTACGATGAGATCCACTACATGCGTGACAAGGAGCGTGGTGTCGTGTGGGAGGAGAGTATCATCCTGCTGCCTCACAAGGTGCGTTTCGTGTTCCTGTCAGCCACCATCCCCAACTCGAAGGAGTTTGCTGGCTGGATCTGCCACATCCACCACCAGCCTTGCCATGTTGTGTACACGGATTACCGTCCAACGCCGCTGCAGCACTATGTGTTCCCTGCCGGTGGCACTGGTCTGCACCTCGTCGTCGACGAGAAGGGAAAGTTCCGTGAAGACAACTTCCAGAAAGCCATCGCGACACTCACAGCCTCCGCGACGAACGACAGTGAAGACCTTGCCTCATACGGCAGCGCCAACAAGAAGAAGAAGGCCAAGGGAGCGTCGGGAGGCAACAAGAAGAAGGTCGGCTCGGACGTGTACCGTATCGTGAAGCTCATCATGGAGCGTCAGTACGATCCAGTGATCGTGTTCTCGTTCAGCAAGCGCGAGTGCGAGTCGTACGCGCTGCTCATGTCCAAGTTGGACTTCAACACGGAAGAAGAGAAGACGATGGTCGAGCAGGTGTTCAAGAACGCCATGGATTCTCTGTCGGACGATGACAAGACGCTGCCTCAGGTCGACTCGATTCTGCCACTGCTGCGTCGTGGCATTGGCATCCACCACGGTGGTCTGCTGCCAATCCTGAAGGAGGTGATCGAGATCATGTTCGGCGAAGGTCTGCTGAAGTGTTTGTTCGCCACGGAGACGTTCTCCATGGGTCTGAACATGCCTGCGAAGACTGTCGTGTTCACCAACGCGCGCAAGTACGACGGCAAGGACTTCCGATGGATCACGTCGGGCGAGTACATCCAGATGTCGGGTCGTGCCGGTCGTCGATCGGTTGATAGCCGTGGTATCGTCATTCAGATGCTCAGTGAGCAGATGGAGCCGCAGGTCGCGAAGGGTATCCTGTACGGTCAGGCTGATCCGCTCTTTAGTGCTTTCCACTTGGGCTACAACATGCTTCTGAACTTGATGCGTGTCGAAGACGCCGACCCCGAGTACATGATCAAGCAGTCGTTCCACCAGTTCCAGAACGAGCAGGCCGCGCCTGCTCTGGAAGAAGCACTGGTGCGCACCCGTGAGGAACGTGACCAGATCGTGATCAAGAACGAGGAGGAAGTCGCGGAGTACTACTACCTATCCAAGTCGCTGGTCAAGCTCAAGGAGGAGTTCTTGGCCATCCGCAACAAGCCAGACTTTACTGTGCGATTCCTGAACGCTGGTCGTCTAGTCAAGCTGTACACGCGCCCTGACGATGGCGAGGACAAGAAGTGGGACTGGGGCGTGATCGTGAACTTCACGACCAAGAACGCTGCTGACTCCACGTCGCCCACACCAGACCACGTCGTGCATGTCCTCCTCAACTGCAAGAACTCTCCAGGTGGTGCTGCCAAGAACACTGCCGATGGCACCCTGCCGAACGAGCAGCCTGTGCCAGCCCCTATCGGCACCATGGGCTTGACGACGTCGGTCAACGTTGAGATGAAGATTTGCCCGGTTCCTCTTGAGATGCTGGACGAGCTTTCGTCGCTTCGTGTTTACATTCCAAAGGATCTGCGCACGCTGGACAGCCGCCAGGCCGTGGGCAAGTCCGTCAAGGAGGTGCTGAAGCGATTCCCACAAGGCGTGCCGCTTCTCGATCCGATTGAGGACATGGACATCCAGGACGAACACTTCGGCCGCATCATTACTCGCATCAGCGAGGCGGAAGATAAGCTCAAGGCGTCGTCGTTCCACCTTGCAGCCGACAAGGACTCGAGATTTGCCCTCTACAACCTCAAGATGGAAAGTGAAGCCAAGATGCGTGAGCTCGAGCGCCAGATCAAGGAGTCCAAGTCACTCGTGCTGAGAGACGATCTGCGTCGTCGTCGTCGTGTGCTGCGTCGATTGGAGTTTGTCGACAAGGACGCTGTGATCCAGCGCAAGGGCCGCACGGCCTGTGAGATCTCCACCGCCGACGAGCTGCTTGCGACCGAGATGATCTTCAACGGCCAGTTCAACGACCTCTCTGTCAACGAGACTGTGGCGTTGCTCAGCTGCTTGATCAACACGGAGAAGCAGAAGGAAGGTGCCAAGCCGCCGGCCGCTGAGACCCTCGAGGCGCCTGTGCGACAAATGCGTGAGACCGCCCGCCGCATCGGCAAGATCATGCAGGACGCCAAGATCACCATCGACGTGGACGAGTTTGCCGAGTCGTTCAGCACGAGCCTTGTGGATGTTGTCATTGCGTGGTGCCAGGGCGCCAAGTTCTCGCAGATCTGTAAAATGACGGATCTGTTCGAAGGCTCGATCATCCGTTGTCTGCGCCGCCTGGAAGAATTGCTGCGTCAGCTCACGCTCGCCGCCCACACGATCGGAGACATTGCGCTCGAGAAGAAGTTTGCCGAGGGCGGCGAGAAGATCAAGCGCGACATTGTGTTCGCGGCCTCGCTGTATCTGTAAACTGCAAAACGCATGCCATTTTTCAACTACTTCATCTGATTTATATTTGTTCAAAATGAGATATTTTGCTCATGCTCATCACTAAAGATGATTTGTTGATAACTCTATCATGAAGTGAGTATGCGGATCCTGGTCGATTTAAAATATCATTTTAGTTAGATGCTACTACGTACTGCTAAAAACGAAAAAAAGGTATGCGGGACCGACAAGTAACCTAATCTGCAGCGCCAATCCTGGAGGCGAGCCTGTGCTTTTCTAGTGTTTTCATCGACGATGGCCTTGTCAGACCGACGTGCAGCGATCTTCGTCGTCTGGTCTCCACAGCAGAGAGCTCGGGAAGGAGCGAGCCGTGGGTGTCGTGGCCGTCGGCAGCGAGGTGAGTGGAGACGGCAACGGACGCGAGGTCATGCTCGGAGCCATGGGGGCGTACATGCCCATGGTCGGTGTGATGGATCCTAAGGATGAACCCGAGGACGACGGCGTGGAAGTCGACATCATGGAGCCTGTGGGACTGATCTGCGAGACCTGGTTCGTGTCGACCGAGATCTTCATGTTGATCTTGGACACGGCGCCAGTCATGCGGGCGTCCTTGTCGACTTCGTGGAACATCTCCTCGGTGCTTTCCAGCACTTGCAGAAGAATGGGGTAGTTGGAGAACTGGGACAGGTTCACCTTCCGTCGCATGTACTTGGTGCGTGTGTTGTAGCCCGTCATCTTGTCATGCTTTTTCAGGATCTGTCATTTTGAAAATAAAGAATGATTAGCATCGTGGATGAGGTTTGCCACGCTTTCACAAAACGAGCTCTCTCTCACCTTGGAGAAGCCCTGGTAGTTAATGACGGCGAAGTTCTCGAGGCGAATGCATTCGCGGTAGAAGTGGACGAGTGCGAACATGAGCCTCTGAGCCTCAAAGGCGTCGATGCGGTCGCGCTTCTTGAGCTCCTTCCACACAGATCGGAGCTGGTGGTAGCGGAACACGAACCGCTTCTCTTCGGACGAGTAAAAAACCGAGATCTTCTTGAGCTCGGACTGCAAGTCTTTGAAGAACGCGACCTCGAGTTCACATTCGGCTGTACATACCACCAACCCAAAATCCCCGTCAGTAAAAAAAAATGCCATCAAGCTCAGCGCGTGAACGTACAGATATCGCGCTGGTTGGCGGCCGGGTGGGTCGGCGCCTTGGCCACGGCCTTGATGCGCTTCTTGAGGCTCTTGTAGTTGAGCCAGAAGGGCGCCCACTCCGGGCTGCTCGCGAGGATCTCGCCCATCAGGCCCTTGCCGAACTTCATGGCTGAGTGGTGCCTGGAGAGTGGAGATGTGGAGGTGGTCGGCTAGTCAGCAGCTGCCGGTCGAGGGGCTCTCTCTCTCTTCGCGGAATTCGAAGGTGCTGTCTGGGATACAGTCGCCAGGGCCGCGACGGAAGAGAGGGAGGGATGTGCTGTGCGGTAAAAAGAAGACTGGATCGACGCTGCTGTGCGCTGCGTCCTGTACCGTACCACGCGAAGGACGTCGGACGGACGACGATACGAAAACGACGAAGGCGAGCGGATTGAGCGCAACGGGAGGGAGGCCTCGGATCGCACGGATTGCCACGCGCGCGAGTGAGAGAGGGAAGCGAGCGATTGGATTGTGACGCCGACTATGGAGTGCGCGCGAGGAGAAGGCCGACAAAGTGGACGCACGCTGCGGCCTGCATGTTCCAACAGCATGGCTTCAAGCCGCGACCATGCGGCGTCGGCCCCTTCCCATGCTGAGCCAACTCCTGGAGAACAGAGTCCACAAACCTCCAACAGATTCACTAGGCGTCTACTCAAGCCAAAATACGCTTGATCTTACCGCAAGATTCCATTTCACGGTATGTAGGCAAGGTGTAAAACGAACTTATATATTGATTTGACCGTGTTTTGTGACCGGTGACGTGTTTGGGTGGGTCCGAGGGGTGGTGCTTGAAAGGTCGTTGGGCCTGGTTCTGTGCGCGAGTTCAGATTCGTCCGAGATTCGTTCGGGATTCGGTTCAAGTTAATTCGCGGGTTGAGTTGGCCGCTGTGAATCTCGCTCGTCACGCTGGAATCTCGCGGTCGCTCAACACGCGCGGCGCTGCGCCGCAGCATGCGCTGGTCGCGCTTCCACCTGGACATTGATCGGACAAGCCCAGTGGCTTGAAGGTTCGGTGAACGGTCTGTGTGCACTGGGTATTAGAACAGGAATCATCCAGCACGGTCTGCCCCCAGCGAGTTGACTCGCATCGCCTCGCGGCTGGGCCAGAGGAACACACGCCGACACACGCGGTCGCCAGCGTCGTCGCCAGCATCGTCGCCAGTCCCGGCGGCCCCCACCTCAGGTCGTCAGTCGGGAGAAGCTCCTGCTATTTTGCATCGGGTCTGGAACCTCAGCCGCGGATATGCGGAATGCTGACGCG
Source organism: Pythium apleroticum (assembly GCA_023337875.1). Lineage (NCBI taxonomy): Eukaryota > Oomycota > Peronosporomycetes > Pythiales > Pythiaceae > Pythium > Pythium apleroticum. Next base: position 3,604 of record JAADXN010000334.1, on the reverse strand, counting down.
GGTGGTTCCGCCGACATTATCGCAATCCGACAAAAAGATTCCAGTTCAAAAATTCCAACAACCAACGAATCCTCCCGCGCGCATCAGCGCCACTGCCCAGTGCACAGCATGGTGAGGCGATTGCATTGGCGGCGCAGAGCGATCAAAGATCGCGCAGACCATCAGAAACAGCCAACTGACTAGAGATTCGAATCGGCTCGGTGCTGTTCCGCGGCAACAGTGGAATGCACGAGGAAAGCGGCGCGCGATTTCCATCCATCGTCCCCGTCTTGCCCACTGTAGTGTACTGTAAGGTGGGTGAGCCACTGACCAGCGTCGGTGTCTCGCGCTGTGTCCAGACGAGGTGTCGCCCACCATCTCCACAGTCGAGCAAAGCCCATGCCTCCAGATGGGCGGTTTGCAACGCCGCGCTCAGACGCAGCCATCGACGCGCTGAAAGGCAACCGTCGCAAGCGCGGGGCCGTCCGTATGCGATGAGTGCGAGCGTGATTCAGAGCGCCACGACGTCTGCATGCGTGGAGGCAGCGGCGCTGATAAGTTGCAATTGTACAGCTTGGGTGGTGGCGGAAGTCTCAGCCCGCCTGCCACGCGCTTTGACTGGCGTTCAATCTCTGCGGAGACTGTGCTCATCTTCACAGGAATTCTGTGGCTGGCAAGATGAGAGCGTGGCGTCTGGATTGAGAACGCTCTCAGTCAGTTCACTTCCTCCAGCACCAACTGCGTGTGCTGTGCAGAAGTCCGGCGTCCAGCTGAGACCGGCGGTGCTGTTGGAAAGGCTGCGGACGGTCTGCACAGCTTCAAGCCGTCCACAATACCTATCCACACAACAGCAGCGTGCATACTGAGCCCTCAAGATTTGACTTCATAGGGGACAGTGCAACTCGGACGTGTACGAATTCTTTAGTGCAGCAGGTCCTTCATGCTCATCTTGGATGGCGTGACGGGCTTCGAACTCGGTTCAGCTTCTGGGTCGGCGGCCACTGCAGACCATTCGTTTGCCGCGTGCACATATCGCCAGCACAGGCTCTGCGAGTCCAATCGCACGCACGGCGTGCTCGCCTCTCGTGGTGGTTGGGCTTCCAGAACATCGAGGGCTGCGGCGATAGCCTGCGACACCAAACCATGAAATGACCAAAATGAGCTCTTCAATCGCCTTCAAGAAAGCGACATATGCGAGCAGTTGAAAGTGCTGTGGGGCATGCGCACAGTACGTTACCTCGTCAATTGCGCCTTTCGTCGCGTCAGGTTTGATGAATCTACACGAGTGCGGGAAACACGAATCAGTTTTATGAGCCCTTTGGAGAGTGCAGCGCAATATGCAACTCACTGGGATCGCAAGAGGTTTGAGCGGATGTCGGCGCGCGACCCGGCACCACCATTTAGACACGCACACGCGTCGTAAACCTGTCGCATTGTCGGTTTGACATCCAGAGAAAGTCATGTGGTTAGTGGCAGGCATGATGATCCGCAGTCAGAGCTAAAGACGATCGTACGAGCGAAAGCAGATTGACGGTGTCGGGAACTTCGGGACGCAATACCTTCTCGGTCAGGCGATCAATTTGTGCGGGTTGTCCCTCGAACGAAGGCCCCACAGCCCAACGCTGGCCACTATGCGCGTCAGCGTACCTGCACACCGCGTAAAGTGCACACATTCGTTACGTCAGGCTTGTAATACGAAGTGAGGGCTGTACGAAGAGATGGATCGATTACACGAAGGCTTGATGTGCTTGACTGTAGCGCTTGCGCTCTTGCTCTTGGAAGGAACTCTTGTCAATGGTTTGTTGGTCAGTGCGAACTGTCTGATCCAACAAAGCAAGTGTGAGACTCTCCATCAAAGTTACCCACCGAAAGCAACTCGCCTCACCATGGCCTGCTTCAGCAGAGATGATGCAGATCGTGCTTCTTGTGAGCGATCACTTGAATAGTGCACTTGAACAGCCTCAACCGCTCGCTTCAACAGAACCTGGTCGCGTCGCTTTCGAGTGGCTTTTACAGCCGAGCTACAAAAAAAACATTTGTGAATCAAGCGCATTGTGGCAACGAACTACTGACCACCATACCTGTTGGTTGTCGTGTCGACGAATTCACTCGATACTGGTGCGCGAAAGACCTGTTCGAGAAGCAATAAAGCACGGGTTTCTTCATCCTGTGTTTCCTTGACGTGGCCTTCTACACAATCGGTAAGTACTGGGGAAAGGTTTCGTGACTGTGATGTTGCATTGCTCACCGTTGTGCCAAGCATAGAAACCGTCGGCGTCTTGCTTGAGGAAATGCGCCGACGACCAATGTTGGTCATGATCAAAAGGAATCTTCGCGTCGCCCAGAAACGCCAAGGCAGCTTCGATGTATCGATTGAATGCGATGAAGAGCGGAGGGCCTGCAAGATCCAGAACTTGCGTGAATGCTGAGGTTCCTATCACACCAGGAGTTGAGCCGTGCTTACCTCCAAAAGCCGAGGCAAGCGCATGTTTGCCATTTTGCAGTTTGTCAGCAACTTGCTGCGCTGTGAGCTTTTCCTTCGTCAAGACGTGTCTGATCGAAACGAAAAGAGAGCTCTCCTCTGTGACCAAGTTGGATGCGTTGCCTTCGCAGTGGACGGATCCTTTCTGAGACGAAAGGCGGATCTTCTTCCACGCTTGAAGCGAGTCGTCGTCGTTCTTCTCTCCATGCTGTCTCTTGAGCTCCTATAACAGGGGCAATATCAATCGGGTCAGATTCTGTAGATCACACGCATTGTTTGTGCGATTGTACCTCCAGGCGTGTGCGTGCGATGGCTTGACGGTTGAGATCAAATCGACCGAAGTCCACTTGGCGTTGAGCTTCTCGAGTCGCAATCGCCTATTCATGAGTAATTGACTAGTGAGGCAAGCATCCTGTCGACGTGGCACCCTGTATGCATTACCTGAACTGTGAGGGTCCCGCTGCTGAGACTGCGTTCGAGCGTGGCGACTGCATTCCCGAAATGAAAATTGTCTCCACCGAGAAGCGCCTCGACGTTCAAGCGTTGCGCTTCATCGCGACTTATACCATTCAATCCGTCCAGTTTAGGAAGGTAACGCATGAGTTTTTGCCGATCGTCTTCGTCCAAAAGCGATGTCCACGCATCGCTAGGAATCCCTCGCAACGCGACGCGCAGATCCTCTCTGGCGATATCAAACTGCACGCTTTCGACTCGCCCCTCTGTAACGTACGCGATCTGAGACGGCTTACCCGACGAGGGTGCCATCACAGGACAATCGTTCAGCTTTGTTGGTAGAAGAGCGCCAGCATCAGCATCTTCGTCGTCGGAATCGAACGTCACGAGACGGCGATTCCGCAGGACTGTCCGGTATCCAAAGACCCAAATCAGCTCAGAATCATGCGCCTAACGAAGTAGCTACAGCGCCGTCCATACCTGTGGACGCAGGGAAGAACGTGGATTCGCGTGGACGGCTCCACAGGTGCGTCTCCCCACCCCGCGCCATGGTCTCCCACTCCATTTCCGCCTTTGAGTCTGTGAGTTGTCCTACTTCAAGCTTCCAGCCCTAAAATAGTGTGAGGCCTTCTAAATTATGTGTACCACATTAACGGTGATGTAACCTTCAGAAGCGTAACCCTCTCGTAT